>PVJO010006135.1:0-91763 GCA_004026905.1 Hystrix cristata
AATATTATGTCTTGATACAAAAGAAAACAGAAAACATAGTTCATTTTAAAAGGACCCATAACCCAATTATTATTAAAAAATTTAATTTATTGGGGTTTACAGGAGTCAGTCAGATAACAACATATATGATAAATCTTTCTAAATGACACCATTTAAAATAATAAAATTTTATACAATACCAGTTCAAAATGGATTTGCAAAATTGTCTTCTATCAATATATATTTTGTCATAATTATAGCTTTGTTAAAAAATAAAAATATTAGGGTAATTTGATGAAAGGATTTCAGCCCCTTAGAAATTAATTTTCTCATCGTAATTGTCAGTAATTTCAGGAATGTTTGTAATTTCTGAGGCCTTTTGCCTAAACTCCCATGAACTCAGTAGAAAACAAATTTCTTCTACTAGACTACAGTGCTTATCTACAGTTCCTTCTGCTCTTATTTTCATAAAATTTAATCATTTCCAAAAATATTTATGTCAGTATGCTATTCTCACACTTCTTTCAGTGAAGTTGTTTCTGTTGTTTATGTTACATTCAGATTATTTTGTCACATTCTAGATTCTATCCATTGTAAGGATACACCACAGTTTATTGCTCTGTTCACCTACTGAAAGATCTATGTGTTGCTAACGGTTTTTTGTGGCTCTGAGTAGCACTGTAAATTTTTGTGTACATGTGATTGTGCAGACATAAGTTTTCAACTTACTTGAATAAATACCTAGGAAGGTGACTGCAAAAACATGTGGCAAGACTGTATTCTATATTAACACTGTAAGAAACTGAAAACTCTTCCAAAGTGTAAGCAAGAAATAGGAATTCTTATTGCTCACATACTAGCCAGAGCTCGCTATTGTCATCTTATTGCTTTTTTGTTTATTTTGCTTTTAGTTTGGTTTGATTTAACTTAGTATTTGAATAATTATGCAGATTTTTCTCATCATTGTTCTAATTGAAATTTCATAATAAACAATGTCACGCATCTTTTGAGAAGTAATCTGGTTTCTAACAAATGATTGAGTTCATGGTATATTGGAGCGAAGAAGGATTTCACAAACACTTTAAATGTGAATGGTGATGGCTAATTGGACGAGTCAAGTTAACTGCATCAAAAGATATCTAAATAGCTGGTCAAACATTATTTCTGGGTGTGTCTGTAAAGGTGTTTCTGGAACACAGTCACCCTTGAATCCCTAGATTGAGTAAAGAAGATGCATCCTCATCCAATCCACTGTGGGATCAGAAAACAAAAGGCAGAAGAAAGATGAATTTCCTAGTTCATCTTCTAAATGGGACATTCCTAATGCCTGCCCTTGGACATTATGGCACCAGGTTCTTGGACCTTTGGACTACAGAGTCCCTGCCTACCCTGGTTCTCAGCCTTCAGCTTTGGACTGGGAATTACATAGTCTTCGCCCCTGACTCTCACACCTCTGTACTCAGATTGAATCTTACCACTGGATCTCCTGATTTAGCAGCTTTATGACAACATATCATGGGCCTTCTTCATCTTATCAATAGAGTAAGTCACTTCCCATCATAAATTCCTTCTTATATGTCTTTATATATTCCACTGGTTCTATTCCTTTGGAGAACTGTAAATAATGCACATGTACACTGAAACTTTACAGGTTAGTAAGGGATGTAGATGATGGAAATGAGGCTTCTGAGTATTGTAGGAGACTATAGATAAGTCTTGGGAGGAGTATAGAATGATCTGTGGATAATGGATTAGGATGAAGATACCAGTATGAATTCATTAGTTTAATGTAGATATAGATGGTTATTATATAAATATATATAGTTATGTACAATTTATATATATACATTTATATTGAAAAATACAGTGACTTCAGTTTCTTCAAAAATTATTGAGTAATAATACAGTATTACAGTACATTGCCAATAGCACCCCTCAAAATTCTCCTCTTCTCTCTGAGCACACATATCCTATTGTTCTGGCCATTCTCTCAAGCAGTCCTGGAAGTCCTCTTCCATAAGTGTCTTTAGTTGTTCCATACTGGCGGCCTCCATACCCTGAGTCAATTCAAAATATTTACCTTTTATGGTCACTTTCACTTTGGGAAAAAGCTAGACATTGCACAGTGCCAGATCCAGTGAACAAGGTGGATGAAAACACACCCTAATGTTTTTACAAGCCTGTCTGTTAGATGGAGTTTAACAGCAGCATTCACTGTATTTTTGGTCATATGTCATAAAGATACTCGTGAAGAAGACTTACAGAAAAGCTTCAAAAAGTGGCAAGAATTATGGTATAAGTGTGTTCAAAATGAGGGTGAATATTTTGAGGGGGATTAATGGCAATGTGTTTTATACTGTAACACATTTTAAAATTTAAATATTCACCATATAGTCTGATCACATTTTGTGTGCATAGGTTAATATATACTTAACTAATTCCTTGCTATGCCTATTGAGAAAGCCTGGAATAAATGACATCTTAGTAGCAAGACACAGCCCAAGCACCCAGATCTTATTTATGTCATTCTCTCTCTAAAAATAACCAGGGCTGTTTAGTAGAAATGACTTATCCTGGGACTGGGAATGCACAGAATGACTGGAGCATCTCATAGCGCTAGAAAGTGGAAAGTAGTAAAAAAGAAAAGAAAAGAAAAAAAAGAAAAAAAAAGCAGCAAAAAGAAAAAAAAATCACCACAATGACTGAGAGATACCAACAGATACGGAATCTGTAGATACACCGATGGCCAAAGCTGAAACAGTTTGGGTAATAAAAAGTAGTATTTGATTATAACCCAAAGTATAAAACAAATATTCCTGAATTCTTATTTACATAATAGATTATTGAATCAATTTTGAAATGAAGGAAGAAGAGACAACTCTGCAGTACAGAAGAATGCTGATGCTCTGCTCATACGGAGGTGGAGCACAAGTCTCCCCTCTCTGTGTGAGGGATGTACATGGTGGCTTTCTTCCAAAACACACAGAACAAAAGCAAGAGAAGACACTGATTACAGCATAGAGAAACCTGCCTAGCACTTCTTCAGGCCAGGTGTGGTCAAGGTTGACATCACCGGTGAGATGCAGGTAGATTGTATCCACCTCTGAGATGATGTGCCAAGAATAGTCTTTTTCCCCCTTGCCTGGTCAGTCACCAAAGCACACCAGAAAAACCCAAAGTACATCACCAGGAACCCTTTATAAGTCAAGGTCATCCAAAACAAGAAAAGTCTGACAGTGAAAAACCTAAGGAGACATGACAATTAACACAATGTGGTACTCTGAATGGGACTGTGGAAATGAAAAACAGGTATTATGGGGAAACCAAGTCGATCTGAATAAAGTATGCACTTTAGTTATTAACGATGTGTCATTATGTCCTCTTCATTGTGATAAATGTACCACTCTAATGTAAAATGTTAATTATAGAAGAAACTGGATGACGTACGGAAAATCTCTTTTACCTTTGCAATAATTCTGTAAACATAAAATAAAACCACTCAAAAATTTTAAAATTTACTGAAAGTTAATCCAGGTACACCTAATTATTATAACAATTGATTACCAAACTTCTATGTAAAATTGGCTGATGAGAATAAAATGTACATATTTTCTAAGTTATCAAACCATGATAAAACAAAAAAGGTAGAATTTATTTCAAAATGATGAAATCAGCATATCATTGTTTTTAAGTTGTTGATGAGTACTCCAAACCTAAATACCTCAAAATATTTTGGGAATCTGTAAAGGCAAACATATTCTAATTTTATTAAAGACCATGCTGATGATATTCCCATTTCACTCTCTGAACTGTGTACAGAAATAGAAAATGTTTCAAATTCAATCCATCTCCACAAGTGCCTCTTAATAAATAAATAACAGGTGACTACAAAGCTTTATGGGTTTTAAACATACACACAGTGACTGCCCACTTTGATCAGAATTAATGCTACTTTTTATAAAATAACTTTGATATTCATTCATTAATCAGAGTTTATGGTTTATTACTTGAACTAACAGAATTAATTCAAGTTAGCAGAACTCCCCGAATTGAGTGAAAATTCTAGAATGTTTGTCTTTCTAACAACCCTGCTCTGCATGACCATTCTATTGGAATTGTTTTAACCCTATTTGAGGACTTCTTAATAAGTACGTATCCGAAGGAGTCAGTGAACACACAATCACTTCTGCTTTTTAAATAAACATTTAAATTTTCATTAATCATGAACTAGGCATGGCTGTTGGGGCATGAGTGCTTTTTCTACACTCTCACTCTTTCCTTCCAATGCGGCCCCAGTAACCTGCTTCTCAGCAGGTAGGGGCCACCGGGGTTGATGGTCCTGCCCTTTAGCCATGGATTCATGTTCTAGATCTTAGTGGCAGCCACCTCTGGCTGCAGAGTTGATGCTATACTCAACTTTTGACATAAGTTAGCTGCCGCTTTACTGCTCAGTGATAATAACAACTTCAACTTATCTAGCCCTTGGTAAAACTTGAGATCAAAAAATTATAATGGTAAATTGGGGTATGCAAATTTCCACCCTCATCTTAGTCTTCTACTGTAGAATGCCAGATCTATCCGAGGGGAACACTTCCTAAGACAGCTTCCCTCAGGAATGACTTTCGACTGAAAACTGTTCTTGGACACACACTGTTCTGGTCCTGTGGTCCACCCCACAACCCAGCTCGCTCTGGTGGAGACCAGTGAGACATGGCAGCTATTTTTACTTCAGACATGCCACTGTGAAAGCTGCTATGTTCTCTTGGTTCTGCCCACATTTTTGCCTTTTCTTCTCAAAGAGGAGAATTTAAGGAAAAGAAAAAAGAGCGTAGAGTATTCGAACACTGATAATTTGTCTATTAATTTTGCGGTGCTGGTGTTAGGTTTTGCAGGTGAAAAATGTTGATTGGAAATGTTAAGGAACTCATTCAGGATGACAAGCTTTCATACATCCTGTTCCCACATCTTGATAGATCCAGACTGATTTCATGGCGTGCTTTCCAGCTTAGAGATGTCACTGATATTATAATCTAAAGTAACATAGTTATTACGCCATGCCAAGTATCACATCTGACGCTAGACACTCAAGAGAGCAAAATAACCAAAAATCCCTACTATTGTCTACATTCTGCTAAACCCAAAAAGAGCAAAATTATTGCAAAACAACATGAAAACAATACCCACAGACTTCATTTTTATATGTTATGATTAGGAAAATTTATGATAAGGAAAAAGCAAGGATGACTTTTGTGTTTCTGGCTTAAGCAATTTGGTAAATAGTGAAGCTGAGTTGAAAATGGAAACAAGTGAAGAGCTCATTATTTTTCCCCAGTTTCTTGATTTGACTTCTCAACAACACATTAATACCCTTTGTAATAATAGACAAAACCGTCACTTGGTTTCCAACCATTGACTCTTCATGCAGATAGATGAAATTAATGCCTGAGCTTGATTTTTCTCTTCACATCTTGTACATTTTTATAGAAAGTCTAGGTTTGTTTTATTTAAACATTGATTTTTAAAATGCTTTTACTTCTTATAACGACTCTATTTATTTTGTATTTGAGAAAATTCATGCTAAATGAAGTGATTTCAACCCCCATGTCCTAAATTCTCTATGCAGTTGATCTCATTCTGACCCTAAACTGATGTTTGCAGCTGCATCTCCAAATGTATTTCAATTCTCAAACCAAATATAACTTCCTAAAGTTATAAGCTGGATAACCTGCCAGGAAGAAAAAAAAAAAAAGAAAAAATCTTGAGGAGAGGAAACCAGTCCTATGGAGATTATTGATTCCAGATGTTCCAATTACTCTGTTTGGGGACTTTACTGACTTAACTTACACAAATCCTCCTCTATAAATCCTGACTGAGTCAGCTTTGGCAAAGATTGTATTCTGTTTCTCCCCAAACACCTTTATAAACCCTTCGTAGAGTTCACACCTAATAGAGGAGGAAGCAAAAATGTCATGGTCACATTAAATCTTATGGAGTTTTAAAAAGACATAGTTAACTGATTTAATCCCTGTCCACTGAGAGCCGAGGTATGTTAAATATAGCCCAGCATTCTGAGGCATTTTATGTGTTTTATTTTTTTTCCATAAATCAGAAATACATTCTGCAAATTACATTTGATTGAAATGATGACTCCAAAACAAGTCTCCTATTTTAAAATGTTTTACCCCTTACCTCAAAAAATCATAGCCTGTTTAATACTTTATTAGAAACTTTGAGAAAAATGAAACCTATACATTTTAAGTAAATGTCAGTACATTTTTAAAAAATCAAATGGATCTACTATATCAATTCTGCATCTCTCAGGTGAAATTAAATACAGGATGATAATGTCTTAATTCTACCTTTTGACAGTTTGCCTTTGAAGAACCTTGTGGAACTAGACCTTATTTTCAAATCTCTTCAGAGTATCAGTTTCTGTGACAAGTTTTTGTTATTTCTTAACATAATTAGCACAGAAGTATAACAGTCAGCGATAGACTCACCATCCAAGAAGTGGGTGTAGTATGATGGGGCTTATGACAGCTGCCTCACTCGTTGAGAGTGAGGTACTCAGTGTGGAGGTTCCCAATAACTCAGAAAAGCGGTTAGATGTATGTCTGCGAAATCTGAAGTTCTTACCCAGAATGTAGGTATCCTCTGGCCTTTTTTTCACTCTAAGATCAAGAGAGGGAAAATTTGGTGGTCTGTCTTCACCATAGCTGGACACAACTTGCCAACAGGGAGAGAGGAATGTCTACTTCGTGTGCGCTGACACCAGCCAAACAGGGTGCAAATGGAATCTCCAGTGAAGATTTGTGATCCTGCGATACTGAACAACCAGTGGAAATTCAGAGAACGCAATAACTTTGGAATGATATGTTCAAGTGGAAACACCAAGTCATTTGATATGAGAAGCAATGTTCTTACCTATCTCAGGAATTCAAAACCTTAATTTACACAGTTGCATTTTAGAAAGGGCACTGAAGAAGAGTAAGAAGAATAGCATTACTCCTTCATTGCCTCCTCTGCTGAATGGAGCATGGAAGAAAGAGGCTCTGAGGGACGAGACCAGAGACCTCACCCAGCTAGGAAGATGGCCCACCTTTGTGAATACTTTTCCAGATGTTTAGGTGGAGGAAAGAAGGGTATGAGCTACAGTACAGCCTTAGATACACTTTGACAAGGATGTCCACCGAGACGTGAGCCAAACTACGGAGCAGAATAAATAGCATCTGAGAGGGGCCCTCTGAGGGCACTCTTGAGCTATACTGCCCAAATGAGTGGTTCTCAGTAGCATGTTGAAGCTACTGAGGGATAATTGGGTAGCACTGAGGATGGTGATGAGATTTTATACATGCGATGGAGAGGATACCTTTAGTTTCTTCACATGGGTGAGAACTCACATTCTCGAAATTTAACCTAGCAGATCTTAATTTGAATATTACTGAAATGTCAGGAGTCAAGAGTTGCAATGTAGAGATTAATTTTCCTAATACACAATGATCTTAAGAGCTTAATATTGTATCAATACCCAGTCATGGATTATGTTATGGCTTCCTTGACAATTATAATGATCAGGGTTACAACACAAGCGCAATTAACTCATCCATCTTCCAAATACTGTCTCTTATGCCTATACGCATCCTAAATGGTAGCCTTGTGAAATATAATACAGAATCAGAAATTGGTTCCTGCCTCCAAGGAGATTTTAATTTAGCAGACATTTCAATAAATGAACATAAGTTACTCTAATACAAAGTTAGAAAGTTTTATGAGCAGCAGGCATATTTACAGGGAGTAAAAATAAATTACTGTGCATGATATGAGGGACTAGAAAAGGATTCTTGGACGAGGTGACGTTTGCTTTGAATGATGACTCATGAATAGTGTTATAGTGCACAAAGAATGAGAAAGGGCCTATACACCACAGGAAAATGCATGAGCAAATGATTGGGGGCAGAGAAAGAGAACTGAAAGGGGTTTCTGATCTGGCAGGGACGGAGCCTGGAAATTACTACACTATGCTGAGAAAAAGCAAAAAGCTGGCAAACTGAAAAAATCAGCAGCCCTTCCTGGAGTCATCGGAGAATGATCCCAGGAGGCGAAACCCTGCCCTCCAAACTGGAGTGACAGGTGGCACAGAGAAGCACACTTGGTGGTATAAAAACCACTACAGGAGCCAGCAACACGCAGACAGTAATGCGAGAATTGCTAGAGGCCAGAGTGAGCACATCTGGGGAGCATACTTTTAGGAGTTTTACTTCTGTGGACCAGCAAGCTTCTCGCAGTGAAAATTAGTGAAAAATCTCCTGCTTCTGGTGGAGGGAAAGGGCGAGAGAAGGAACTATTTTGAAACAGAGGGTTTTTTCTTAACCAGGCGTGCCCTCAGGAGGAGCTACAGGGAAGGGAAATTCCTAACTCCAACCCACTCTCGCTTTCCATGTGGGAGAAGGAAAATATCCAACTCTTGAATCCTCTACCTGTCTTGCCTTAAGTGAGTGGGCAAGAGAAACTGAGAAGCATGTGCGAAGTTCACATTCCAGAAATGCAGGATCACTAAAAATCCAAGACTGTAGAACACTCCTCTTCCTCCTACATGCCACCACCTGGCTACTACAGAACACTCCACACAGTTCCCCTTACTAGCACTCCATGTCCAGCTATCAAGGAAACAACCACAAGGCATACTACTAAAGGGCAACAGCTCATTTCAAGAGAAAGAGTCAGAATTAGCATCATCAGACACAGATACCAGAGGGGTGTTGAGATTATTGGACTGAAAATTCAAAACAACTGTACTTAACAGACTAAGGACTCTAAAGGATAAAATAGCCCAGATGCAAAAACAGATGGACAGTGTACGCAGGGATGGAAATGCTAAGAAAGAGTCAAAAATAGCGTCTAAAATGGTAACTTTAATGGTAACTAAAATACCATTGAAAAAACGAAGAATGTGTTTCATATGCTCAGTAGTAGATTGGATATACATGAGGAAAGAATCACTGAGGTTGAAGACATGACAATGGAAATTTCCAAAACTGAAAATCAAAGAGAAAAAGAACTTTAAAAACCTGACATAATATTTAGGAACGATGAGACAGCTACAGGAATTATAACAAATGTATAATAGGTATCAGTGCGAAGAAGAAAAAATCAGAAGAAATAGTCAAAGTAGTAATGACTGAGAATGTCATCAAATGTCAAAAAGCTTGGAGAAATCTAAAAAGGATAAATGAAAAAAAGCAAAAAATAAATTATACCATCATATATATATATATATATATATATATATATATGACATTAAAACTGCCAAAAATGAAAGATAAAAATCTTGAAAGAAAAAAGAAAGGAAAACTCTTCTAACTACTGAGAAACAATGGTAAGAATTAATCAAACTTCTCCGAAACTATGTAAGCAACAGATGAGTGGAACAAAATATTTAAAACATTGAGATGGAAAAGAAAAACCAACCTAGAATTCTCTACCCTGCAGAATTATCCTCCAAAAGTAAAGGAGAAAAAAAACACTATCAGAAAAACAAAAATGATAGTATTGACTTGTAGTACACCTCTCAAATAATCAATGTTATAAGTTCTTCCAAGAGATGGAAATTGATATAGG
Source organism: Hystrix cristata (assembly GCA_004026905.1). Taxonomy (NCBI): domain Eukaryota; kingdom Metazoa; phylum Chordata; class Mammalia; order Rodentia; family Hystricidae; genus Hystrix; species Hystrix cristata. Next base: position 9,598 of record PVJO010006135.1, read on the forward strand.
CCAGAAATTTATCTACATAATGGAAAGAAGAGCAATGCAGAATTAGTGAAAGCACATTTAAAAAAAAAGATTTTAATTATTAATTGATATAGCATATAACAGTTTGTTCAAATTAATAGCAAAAATTTACTACATTATGTATCCTCATAGTCTTGTGTATGTTGACATATAAATGAAATCAATGATGCAAGATGGGGGAGGAATTAGAGTCACTTTGTTATTGTAAGGTACCTGTACCACATATAAAGTGGTACTGTATTATTTATAAGTGGACTCAGTTGCAAACATATATTGAAAACTCTGGGACAAGTAATGAGTGAAAAAAAGAAGTATAACTGAAATGCTGTGAAAGGAGAAAAATGTAATTATATAAAGTGCTCAATTAAAACCACAAAAGCTTAGACAAGCAGAATAAAAAATAGAAGAAAAATACATAGACAAGTGGAAAACAGAAACAAGTGTATTACATGTAAACCTAATTAATCAGTAATCACTCTGAATATAGGTGGTCTAAACACACTAATTAAAAGGCAGAGATTGCCAGAGTGATATTAAAACCAAACCCCAACAGTACGCTGTCTACCACAAATCCACTGCAAATATAAAGGTACATACAGATTAAGCAAAAGAATCAAGAAAGCAACTCGACTAACAACAATCAAAAGAAGGCAGAAAAAGCTATATTAATTTTGGACGGTGTAGATATCGGAAGAATTAAAGTTATCAAAGAGGAAGAGTAACACTATTACATAATGATAAAGGGGTCGATTGGTCAAGAAGACTAAGCATCCTTGCTGTGTCTATGCCTAAGAACACAGCATTCAAACACATGAGTTAAAACTCAAAGAACTACAAGAAAAGATAGACGGGTCCACTATTGTATTTGGGGAGCTTAACACTCTTCTATAACAAACAGACAGGTCTAGTACACAGAAAAGCAGTAAGGAATAGTTGAACTCAGCAATGCTGTTGATTAACTGAATATAATTGGCATCTATCACTTACTCTGACCAACAAGAGTACAATAGGGATTCTTCTCATTCTCACGTGAGACACTGACCAACCCAGATTGTGTTCTGCATCACAAAGTCATATTGTAACAAATTTAAAAGAAATCGTATAATGTCTGTCCTCTGTCTTATGTTACAGAGAGATAGCTGGAAAATCCCCAAATGGTTGGAGATTAAACACACAGTTGCAAATAACACTTAACTCTGAGAAAAACATAAAAAAAAATTTAAAGTATTTTTAACTAAATGCAAGTGACAATACAACTTCTCCAATTTATTTTATGCAACAAAATCAGTGCTTAAAGAGAAATTTATAATGTTGAATGTATATGTTAGAAAAAAATAACTCAGTTATCTCATATTAAATCTTTGGAGCTAGTAAAATGACAATTTAGATATGAAATAAACAAATAAACTAAATAAAAGCAGAAATCATTGAAATTGAAAAAATCCATAGGAAAAAAATCAATGAACTTGGGCTGGGGATTTAGCTCAGTGATTAGAGTGCTTGCCTTGCAAGCACAAGGCTCTGAGTTCGATCCCCGGCACCACAAAACAACAAAAAAAAAAAACAACAACAACAACAAAAAAAACAATGAACTCAAAAGCCAGTTATTTGAAAAGATTGACAAAATTGGTTATTCTCCAGCCAGACTAAGAAAAAGAGAGAGAAAGCACACAAATTACTAATATCAGATACAAAAGAAAGGACATTATTACACAACCTAAGGACATTAAGAGGATAATAAAGAAGTATTATTATTAGCCACAATTTAGTGACTAATGAAATGGACCAATCACTTGAAAGATGTAATCTACCAAAACTCATGCTAACAGAAATAGACAAATGAAGAGGCCAGTGTTTATTAAACAAATTTAATCGATAATTCACAAACTTTCAAAACAGAACCTATTGGGCCTAGATGATTTCAGTGGTGATTTTTAACAAACATTTAAGATGAAAATTGTACCAAGATAAAAGAAAAAAAAGCTATACCATTTGGAAAGGAAGAAATAAAAGTGCTCACAGATTACATAGTTGACCATTCTTTGAACACTAAAGGAACTATAGCAATTTGCAGGATTTAATATAGAAATTTCAGTCACTTTTCTATATATTAGGAATGAACACTCACATTTTGAAGTTTTAAAAATATTATTTATATTAGCACTAAAGATTAAATATTCAGGTATAATGGCAACAAAATATGTACAAAATCTGTGAGGAAAACTGCAAAACTTTGGTTAATACAATCAGTGATTAATAAATGAATGGAGCGATTCTATGTTCATGGAAAGAAAAATGCAATATTGCTAAGTTCTTTCCAATTTAAAGATTCAACACAATGCAGATAAAAATTCTAGGAAGTTATTTTATTGATACTGACAATCTGATTCTAATGTTTGCATGAAGAGACAAGACAGCCATAATAGCCCGCAAAAATATGAAACGAGAACAATCTCAAATGACTAACACTACTCAACTTCAAGACTGACTATAAAGCTACAATAATTCAGACAGTGTGCTATTGGCAGAAGTATAAGCAAATAAATCAGTGGAAGAGAACAGACGGCCAATAAATAAACCTAACTATCGGCAATTAATCTTTCACAAAGGGGTGAATACATTCAGGACAATAAAAAAGAAAACCTAGATGAACCTGATCATCGCAGTTACTTTTGGATTGCAATACCTAAGGCACAATCCATCAAAGAGAGATTGTGGATTCCATTAAAATTATAAACTTGTGTTTCACAAAGAACACTGTTAAGAGAGAAGACACACCACAAAGTGAGACAATATGTTGAAAGACATATGTATATTAGTTACTTTTTTAGAGTTAATAGTTTGCAAGAGAGCAGATTTAATACAGGACATTTACACATTACGACATTCGCACACACAAGTGGGAAGAATGTAGAGCATCTACTTAGGCACCAGAGACCCGAAAGATCCAATCAAGGGCTGGGAGCTCAAGGCAGTGGCTCATGTACATCTGCGTCTGCACTAAAAGGCTGAAGAAATCTATACAGGAAACAGGATACGATGCTCACAGCAGAGATGGAGACCAGAGCTCCCCAAAGTGAACCTCAGCCATCTCCAGTGACGGCAAAGCCCCGAGCTCCTTCTGCAGTGCGAGTGATCAAGTTCCCTCCGGGAGAACCAACTACAACAGGTCTTGTCCTGAGAAACAGCCGGCCACTATCTTCTGCTCCGGTTCTCCTTTACGTTGTGTTGGCAATAACCCGCAGGTGGATCTTCTACACCCAGAACCACCATAACTCAGTTCAGCTGGGCCTTCCTGCTCAAGCTGACCACAATAATAGGTCCACCACACTATCTAATAAGATACTGTTTTCTAACGTATATGAAGAACCCGTAAAATCACCAATGAGAAAACAAACAACAAAAAAACCTTGATTTAAAAAATGATCAAACAAACTGAAAAGACACGCCACCACCACCAACAAAAACTATTTTAATAATTTAAAAGTCTATGAAATGTGTTTAACATCATATCTCATTAGAGAATTAAAATTATAACAAGGAGCTATCCCTGCGTACCTATCAGAATATTAAATCCAAAACTGATAACAACAAATGCTGGTGAAGATGTGAAGTAAAAGGAATTCTTATTCATTGCTGTAAAACTGCAAAATGGTACAGCCAATTTGGTTGTTAGTTTAGCAATTTCTTACGAAACTGTGATACAGTTATTGTACTCATTGGTGTTTACCCAAATGAGTTGAAATGTATGTCAAAAATCATACATACATGCTAGTATTTAAAATGGCTTTATTCATAGTTGCCAAAATGTGGAGGTAAACAAAATATTCTTCAGTATGTGAATGAATAGCTATATGTAGTGCATCCAGGCAATGAAATATTAGTCAGTGCTAGAAAATAATTCAGTATCAAGCCATAAAAATACAGGGAGAACTTCAAATGTATATTGCTAAGCCAATCTGAAAGGACTAAATACTATGTGATTTCAACTAGATGATATTCCAGGAAAGGCAAAACTATAGGGGAAGTAAAAATATCAGTGGTTGCCAGGAGTTGGGAAGAGAATGGAATGAAGAGATTTTAGTGGCGCGAGGACATTCTTCATGATTCTATAATACAGCACACCTGTTATCACACAATTTTTAAAACCCCCCAGAATGTTTGGCACCAAGAGAGAGCCCTGATGTAAACCATGTGGACTTTGGATGATAACATATTACTGTAGGTGCATCAGTTGAAATAGAAACACCATATCAGTGTGGGTTCTTGACTGATGAGGGAAACTGGGTATGTGGGCACATGGGACATACAGGGAGTCTCTGTATCGTCTCGGTTTTATCGTGAACCCAAAGCTGTTCCAAAAACTAAAGTTACAGGACTTAAAAGAAATGGTTAGTATTTGAATTTTGTTCTAGCATAAGGTTTCTCAACTAGAATACAGAAAAATCAGTTTAAAAACATATTTAATCCAAATTTTCAATTTGAATTCCAATAAGGATTTTGTATTTCATTTTGTAAACAATGAAGGGACATTGAATAAACTATTTTTGGAATGGTCTTCTCTAAGAGAATTAAAGTAATCAGAGTGACTGTATGAAAGCCCAAGCGTCACATTCAGAGTTCAATTCATTTACAAAGGGATTTACTTTTAATAACACATTTTAGGAGCAACTTGTAAACTTTGGTTCCTTGACAAATAATTATTAGGATGCATAAATCAGTGGACAAACCACTTGTTGAATAGCAAATGCTTAGGTGATTTGGACTTTCTAGAGCATCTTAAATAACCACAACTACAGATAGGATTGAATAGTGTGTTGTCTCCATATGTTAGTGGATTTTTCTTTTTCCGTTGTAATCATTCACACATGTAATAAAAGGAATGTGAACTCATGCAGTGTGTCTTTTGTAGTGTTTCAAAGATTATTAGGTATACATGAGACTTCAGATAAATGGGTCAAAAATCTTTCTAGATTGTACTCCTTATTCACATAAAAATCAGGAAGCTTATAAAGACATCAAAAATTTTATTTTAAATGAATTTTATTTTAAATTTTATTCATTTAATACCAAAATGTTGCTTATTCAATTGAATAATCAAACCAGCCTCCACTTTCTTTTTGAAAAGAGGTAGTCTGTCCTCACTCATAACTGGAAGAATGATAGTTGTTCTATAAATCTTAGATTTTTAGTCATTTCATAATTGGTCAATTATTTAATTTCTATGGGAGTAATTTTATTTTCTTCTAAATTTATATTTAATTTAAACTTGTAACTAGGGCATTACAAATGATGTAATTCTCATTTCACCAACCCCATTGACATTAACAGTCGATGCTAGAGACATTGAATCTGTGTAGTTTTCCTAAAGTGAAAAAAAAAGTTTTCTAGGTATTATGTCATAATTACCAAGTCACTTGTCACTTCATCAAGCTCCTAATAAATCATCAGCTAAGCTTTTCCAGTGCATGATGATAGTAAATAAATATGCCTGTGGTAGAAATATTCAGTTTGTGATGGTCTAGTAAAGTGCACACTGGCTAGGAATTACACGGAAGAAAGAAAGAAAGGAAGGAAGGACGGAAGCTTTATGCGATGCATAAAGATTAAGTAAAATGATGACTATGGAAATAGATATACTAGTTATACAGTAGGATTTTTGGTTTTTGGTTTTTAGTTTTCCTTTTTTAGGCAGCGTTTTGCATTGTAACCCAGGCCGCCCTCAAACTTGCTGTGACTCTCCTGTCTCAGCCTCCTGGTGCTGAGATTATGGGTGTGTACCACCACCACACCCAGCTACAGTAGGCTTTTTATTTTTTAATTTATTTATTTTTCAGGGGGTGCTGGGGATCGAACTCAGGGCCTTGCACTTGCTAGGCAAGCACTCTACCACTGAGCTATATCCCCAGCCCTACAGCAGGTTTTTAAAAAATTCATTTTCCTTTTCTTTTTTCTCAAGTAACAGGAAGCAAAATTTCTTCTAAAAATGTTTGTTAATGGAGATTGGTTTCATTTGATTATTTCACATTTTAAAAATTTGTTAACTAGTAATGATGAGATTATGCCTACATGTTTTCAAAACGCAGAACAAACTTTAAAAAGTGCTCATGTTCAGTTAGATAGATTATCATCGTATGGATAGGATTTTTATTTTCATGCCAACAAACTATCATATACATATAAAAAAACTAATATAATGGAGAGAACCATAGAATTTGTGTCAATGTTGAAATCTAATATAAGATTTATAAAAGATTTGTGGTACCCAAAAATGTTTAGTAATACATACATCAAAGAAATTCATGATAGAGTATTTTGAAGCTGGGGGAATTTGACCAGAACCACCACTCCACTGAGTGTAGGTGGGATCCACCTTCATTTCTTACTGTTTCAGGTTAATTCTTTCTTAACTAGAGCTTAAGGAAAGATAATGACCTCCACATATTTAGAGTCAGAGATATTTGGGTGTCTTGCACGTCTGCTCGAAACCTTCAATGAAATTCTCAAGGTTTATTTGTGGGGAGCCATAAACGTCAAGTGCCCAAGACTGAATATTAATTTATCCATCCCCAATCCTAGATTCTTCACACAGACTCGACACAAAAGTAAAAGGTGTCCGCTTGACAGTGGAATTTATGGCTGCCCAATCATCTTATCACACACACCAACTGAAAGTCTAAGATGCTTACATATGCGTGTTACTTTCAGTAGTCCGGAGAAATATGATTCGTTACTTTAGCGTTCTAAACACAAATTTTACTGCCAGAAAATGACTTAGGAGAGTCATGGAATTCTCTGATTTAGCTGGAAACTTGGATTTTCTCCCTTTATTCCTATGTGACAGCATCCCAGCAAGTCTCGACTTGGACACGTTAAACTTCCACACGCGGAGGCAAATTCTCGTGTACCGCCGTGAGCCCGTCCACAGGGACGTGGGCAGAGCAGAGACGTCGGTTTCTGCTTTTCTCTCTGGGAGCGCACAGTTAACACACGGCAGTCAGTGTTCTGTGTGTGATGTTAAGCACCAGACTACTGTCCCCTTCAAACGAATCGAGTGTTTGCAAAAATATTAAATTTTAAAAGCTAGACAATCTGCTTTAAAGACACAGAGTTTGGGTGAGACATTTTCTACGACAGATGTTTCAACATGGTGACCATTTTCACGTTCGGGTTAAGAATATAATTTGGACATTTTGTTGATATGTTGTACAAACAAAATAAAACAGAAACAGCTAGCATCATTGGCCAGCAGCAGCTTGCTGGGCTGTGACTCCACTTTATGCTGTAAAAAAATTGTAATGTGAATGTGAGAAACTATTTAGCATGTTTTATTCCTGATTCAGAAGATACCAGGTGGACTCAATTATTTCTCATATGGTGGGATCTGCTCCTCAAGTTCTACTGGGCTCCTGGGGTGCTTTAAGCAAATGATCCGGGAGGCCGTGGAAGACAAAGGATCATGATCTGGGCTTGTGAACTCACAAAGCAGGAAGCTTAATGGGGTGGGGAGGAAAGGCGGGTTCACAGGCCCAGGGAGGGAGTGAGCAGGGTGGACTGCCCAGACCTTTGAGTCCCTTATTACAGGTTGCTCATGTGCCTCTTTGCTCTCCCAGCTCAGCCTGCCTTGGGTGAGCAACGTTGAGGAAGGGACCTGAAGTCCCTACTCACTTCCTGCAGCAGAGAGACCACTTGATGAAAAGCTCCAGATTTTACCTGTCTGTCTCAGACAGGAGATGTGGGCCCAGAATGGAGGTTACCAATGACTGATGAGACCTTAGTGCCCCAGGAATACTGAGCACCTGCTGAGTCTTCTGCCTTCCAGTCCATGTTCCGCACATTTTGTCTGGGTCCAGCGGTTTTCACAAGCTACACACTGTTTAGTTTTACCTCTTTTCTTAATTTTTTCTCTTGTTTTCAAAGAAAGTTAATGATTTTAAATGACAAATCAGTAACAGCCTTTTAGGAGGAGGGATAAAAATGTCCGTGATGTCAAAATGGATTAATCATGAAGTAAAATTTTGGATACTTCCTTTTATCATTCAAAGCTCATTCTGGGTATTTTGTAGGTTCTTGTAGCCTTCTTCGATTCCCCAGAAGATTCTGTCCCACTGCTTCTCCTCTTACAGGAGCCACGTAACTAGAGGTTAGAAACAGTTTGCAGTGGCAGAGGAATAAAAAATAGAAACTCACCAGCACTAAACTAGTTAGAGTTTTTCCTATGAATTGAGGAGCAGCTGGAAGGCCGAATGCAGACACTGCTCTGCTTGTGACTGCCATCTCCCGTTAGGTAGGTGCTATCAAGCCAGCTTCTATTTTTTTTTACTGTTGTTAGTATATATTTGTACTACATAATGATTACATTCATCATTGGGAGTTGGGTACATATAGGGCCAGACTTAGGAGATTCTAGCTAAGGACAAAAATGTGTGAGGGAAAACAAGTTATCATTTGTTTATTAAAAGAACAGGCTGGAAAAGTCATAAAAAGATTATATTCTCTGTTAGAAATGTGGTAGAGCTCTATAATAGCATGTGCAGGATGCTGGGTTCATCCCCAACACTGGGGAGAAAAGAGGATACAGGATACGTTCTATGCACAATAGATTTTAAATCTATATGAACATGATTGGCTAGGTTGATTGGAAGGACAAGGACAACCAAAACACATTAAGAGGAATATGTGCTTCTTTGCCTGTAGTGTGGGTATTGTCATTTCTCAATTAGATATGCTAGACAAGCAGTGTAGAAAATAAACCTGCTATAGACTTTGTAATTCATGCTTAACACAGCTCAATTCCTTTCTCATTTGATTTTTTTCTATCTTCCTTTTTTCTTTTCTAGTATATGTTTTATATTTAACCTGAACTTAAAAAATGAAAGTGGCATTACTACTTGGAATAGTTCATTTTCTTTCTTAAATTTACTTTTAAAAACATGTAACTGACAAACATTGCATATATCCTTTAATTTTAAATAACTAAAATATCAACATTTTTAATTGAAATATTTAGGACATATTTTCAAGAAGCATTTGTAAGTAGTGGGGTCTGCAAGGTAGGACTTTGAACACAACTTTCAGGTATAATGGAAAAAGGCAGAATTACTATAACCTCAGCTGCCCTGGAGAGTAGAACTCTTAATACTGGTAAGAAGGCCAAAGTCCACTTCCCTGTATGGGTATTTCTCTATAATCAGCAATAATCTACAGACAGTAAATTTGAAAAATGTCTCCATCAATCACTCACTCTGGATTAAGACTTCAGTACATCTCTCAGGAAATGAATTGATTTCTCAACTAGGGTTGAGTCATAGAATCTCTCTGTTAAATAAGTGTGCCACCTATTTGAAAAGAATTTTTAAAATCTAATTATCTTGTTTTAATTTTGTTTTTGACTGCATTTTTTTCACAGCTGGAGAATGGAACCCAGAGCCTTGTGCATACTAGGCAAGAGCTTTTCCACTGAGCTATAACTCTAGCCGTAACAAGATGAGCCAATGAAACATCAAACTTTTGAAATCCATTTAGTTGAAATACTAAACATATCTACCTTAAAACCACTGTGCTTATGCTGAATGATGGCTTCATGTACGCACAGTAGATTCTAGTCTCTGCTCTAGGAGCAGAATAATTTCATTAATTTACAAAAACTAGTTTGCCATTGCCTTCTCCATGATATTCATCTGTTTGCAAAGAGTAAATAAAGTTGGGTCTCTAGATTATTTTCCTTGAAGCTCAAGACAAATACATAGCTTTTGTATGAGGACGGTGGTCGGTGGCCTTTCTAATTACACTGTATTTTAAAATCATGTAATCCATCTGAAATAAAGAAAGATCTAACTCTTCTGTTCCTGCTTGTAGCATCAACCACATGTTAGGTATTCAGTAAATACTGGAGAGGGAGGGAGGGAGGAAAGGAGAAAGGAAAAACGAAGGAAAGAAAAGGGAAGGGAGGGAGGAAAGGGGGAAGGTAAGGAACAAAGAAGGAGGGAGAGGAGGAGAAAACAATCAAGAAATAAAGATTCAAGTGAGTCAATGAAAATTGATCATTTCCTCTTCTTGGCACATCTTCTGAATACATATATTAGCTGAAAGAATGTTAGAGTGCAGAGTGAGTCCTGGGTGTTGGCATCATGAATCCCTAAGGAATTACATAACCTGTACAAGTCAATTTTCCCTTCCGGCATTCAGTTTTTCACTGAATATTTCTAGATGGGCAAGTAGAGAATGAAACTCAATGTAGCCAAAGACTTCATTTTCCCCTTCAAAGCCGACTGGCCTTCTGAACTTGTTCTTCCTACAAATACATTATCACCTACCAATGCATCCTTCACAAAATGGCTGCCCTGCCTCTCCTGTCTGCATCAGCAACCCCTGGCAATCCATTTTGTAGCTGCTCGCATTAAGCAATACAGTGTATTTCTCCATCTCAGAAAAAGTGAGCCCAAGACTTGCTTCCTCTGCCAGAATGTGGAGGAAGTGAAGAGATTCCATCTCTAGGCCTCCCTCGCAGGCCCGGAGTGGTTCTCCAGCCGCCTCAGAACCCACCCAGCCTCCATGCGAGAAGCCCCGCACTACCCTGGGAGACAAGAGGCCTCACGGGACTCAGCCTGGTGCAGCTGTCCCAACCAGTGACTGCAGACATCCACCAAGCCCAGCCAACGTCCGTGGCCAGGCTCGGCTCAACAGAAATGTCAATGAAAAACGTAATCCAAAAATAATAAAATTCTAAATTAAATTGTCTCTCGACCCTCTTTGTACCCGCCTGATGCTTTCTCATCCTGTGCTTCACTGTTCCTTGATAGCTCCTTCAGGTTTCAATGCTTTTGTTCTCTTCCTCTTCTACTCCAGCTTCCAAACTACTACATTTTGAACTAGAGATTGAATTTTGTGGCTTCTTTCCTTAAAAGTCTTCATTCATTCTCTTTTCATGTATGGAAGGTAAACACTGACCCAATCACTTTTCTAATACTTCAAAGTACTGGCGATGGTATATAGCGCCCTCCCTGCTCCTACTTCCTTCTCTCTGAGGAGGACTCTAACTCTGTCATCCGTACAGTGTTCCCACAACACAAAACCGCTCACCTTATTTACCTTCATATTCCCAACTTACCTTCCTATTCACAATTCTAAGCCACGGCCCATGTTGTTCTTTTGGCCTGAATTCCCATTTCTGCCTGATCTACCAGTCAGCTTTTTGCTCTTTCGATATTTATCTCAGATAAAATCTGCACCCGGAAGTTTTCCTGGTTTCTTTCGCGCAGAACAAATTCTGTCCTTCTCCATTTCCAAGGACAGCCTTTCCGACCCAGAACTTTGTGTGTCTACCTCGTTCATCTCTTCTGTGCCTTTGTTTTAGAGAATAGGACTTGACCTCTGTGATCTTTCCACCCGCAGAATCAAGGATGGCCTCTTCCAAACAAGAATTCAGTAAATGTTTTCTGATCACACATACTGAGCAACACTGAAGTTTTTAAAAGTTTGAAATCTGTACTTAATTGTCATAAGTAAGGGCTTATGTACATTTTTAAGTAGTTGTAAGTACATGTTACAAAAGTGACAAATTTTCCCTCAACTTTATTTTGATGGAATCTGGCTTAATATCAAGTCTAAGGTCTTTTACTCTTTCAGAAAATTGTAGGCCAAAACAGCCTACTAATATTGGGACTTATTAATCATAGTAACGTGTTATAATGGGCCATAGTGTGCATTACAAGTAGGGACTTATAAAGATCAGGATGTATCCTACAGGTAAATGCTAAAGTGTAAGATCTTGTTTCCTAGATGAACATCATTTAGCTCTTATGTGATCTTCAAAAGTCTTATTTGAGTTGCTTTTTGCTAGATTCAAATAAATCATCACTGATGTATTAACTTATTTCATTCATTCAACAAATGTTTATTAATCATAAGTACATATTATATATCAAGCAATATTCTAATCTTTCAAGTCAATTATTCTCCAAAAAAATTAGTCTAATTTAAATTAATTTGCAAAATAAACTACACTTGTGTGTCTTTCTTCTCTCCCACTCCACTCTCCTCCCTGCCCCAGGACTCAGGCATGGTAGATTAGCACTGTACTAGCAAGCCACATTCATAGTCCTCCCTGTTTTCTTTTTCTTTGTCTCTTCTTTTCTTATTTTTTTCTTTATTTATCCTTTCTTTTAATCTTTTTTTAAAAGAATATTCAAATTTCCTTTATTTTCAGGATCTCAGGATTTTTTCATTTATTTTTAATTCTTGAATTTCCTCTTGTGTGCACTAGTTATTTTCTACCCATGATATTAAAGCATCTATATGTAAGAGCAATAATTACTTATAAAAGTCTGATTTCAGTGGCTATAATTTATATCCACTGGTATTTGTGAATGTAACACATCATTCCGTTCATAAATCCTTTAATTGGGGATTATATTGAATTTTTAAAACATCAGTGCCATTTAGAGTTCCCACTGAGAACATGAGTATATTCTCAAACAGAAAATAAAATCTTCATATATTCTTTCCTTATCAAAGATTGAAATAATCATCTTAAAACATCAGGAACTAGGTTGGGGATTTAGCTCAAATTGTAGAGCACTTACCTAGCAAGCACAAGGCCCTGGGTGCAATTCCCAGCACCCCCAAAAAACAACAACAACAACAAAAAAAATCAGGGACTACAAATAATGTTTTTAAAATAAATTAATCTGTATGAATGGATCTCCTATAATAAGAAAATTGCCCATAGTTCTACAAGTAAATCACATTTGTGATTTTTAAAAGAATAATTTAATGTGTTTTTAAAAATTCAAGGTAAATTTTTTAGGAAAATAATCAAATATTCAGTTAAACACTGAACATAAATTATGCTCAAAATAAAACTAATGTCCTGGACAGATCTATTAGTTTCGTGCTAGATGAAAATTGCCAAAGATAGAATTTCAAGCATTTATGCAGCATTATTCTGTCATTGTAAGTGTATCAGAATAGCCTGAAATACTACTCAGGGAAGCCCAGAGCTCGCTGCCCCTTAGAAAAGAAAATGCTTCATCATTTTTAATCTCAGCAAAATAGCAACACGAGTTAATTGTGATTGATAATTTTGTCCTGAGAAAAATGTTTCACTTTGACTTTTTTTTTTTTTTTTTGCCTCTGATGGAATTACTCGATACACTTTTGTGGGGTTCAAACTAAGAAAAAAAATTATTTTTGTTTAATCTGTGAAAAGTTGATATTTTAAAATATTTTATAAAACATCAAAGTCCTTTGGCCTTTGATCTAACAGATTTAATTTGAAGATTTTAGGAAGAGGCCCATCCAACCATTTGGTTTACGTTTGAAGTACTGTAGCTATGTAGCTTGAGTCAGTTAAGCTCAAGTGTATTTCTGGAATTGTTATGACCTTTCTCAAAACATTAGCACTCGCAAAGATTAGAGGAAGAATCCACTTCAAATCTGAATTTGGCCAAGTTTTACACAGTTTGGGTACACTCCTACCATTTTAAGGCGTTAAAAACAAACAAATCATTACTCAGCTTGTCCATTTTGGAGTTTCTTTCCGGGAAGCGGCATTTAGGATCAACTGTAATCTTAAATTCCTATACTGGCCTGTTAAAAAGAGCAAATTTAACAAGCATTTGGCTCAGGCATACAGTGCTAAAACAACAGATGGAATCAATATTAAATTTTACCAAAGAGTTACACAGGAAAATCAACAGTTCTTTGCAATGAGTGATGATGACTGTGTACATTTCTTTTTGTGTTGTCAGCAGGTTTCTTTTTTTTTTGAGAGAGTCTAAGTAAATGCCATAGAGGCTGGTTATGAAGTAGCTCTGAGTACATATCGAGCTGCTTTCCAGGCTGAGATCAGTAGTAAACCGTTACCCTTTACAACAGTCATAAAAGAAAGAGAGGAACAGAAGTAAGTGTCTGGGTGTTTTACTGCACATATATGAGGATTTGACCCATCCCAGTCCGACCATCTCGACACACACACAGACACACACACACACACACACACATACTCACTTCTCTTCTTCCAGTTTCCCAATATTTCTATAGACAAAATTTTGGTTAGGTCTGTTTTCAATAGCTCACATTATTGTAACTATGAAAATGCTGCTTGCAGCTACATTATGAAGTATGTATACTAAATATTTTCTTTCTTGTATATCTATGCATTTTTCCATGGTTACTAATTTCTTTATTCATTGACTAAATCATCTTAAACCTAATATTATTTCATCCATCATTTTGCAAGAATTCCAAGTCATGTATACATATATATAATGTCCTGTGTATAATATGCATGTGCAAATGTGCACACATATACTATTACGTATATACACACATATATATACACACATATGTATATGAGAGAGAAAGAGGACTATATGTGTGTCCATGTATTTTAACTAAAGAATTGTCTCCTGCATTCTCCTTCCATTCTGCAGCCCTAGTTTTTATTGGTTCTTCTCTAAACCTGATACATCACAAATTTCCATTTGTCACCATTCAGGTGTTTACTTTTTTCACTCTATATAGACCAGATTTATTGAACGCAAGTGATTATATTTTGATCTACTTCCTCATCCTGATGAAACATACCTTCCATGAGCAAAATTCTAGAGGCCTCATAAGCTCCATTAACTATTTACCATCAAATTTAATTTACAGTATGACCTGCCAGAGAATGCTGGGATGAAAAATATTTTTCCTTGTAATTAAAAATGCGAAGGAGGCTCATCGTGACAGAGACTAGGTCCGTTTTCTTCCTCCTGGGAACAATCTGAGCTACATTTCCTGGTCTTCCTTAACTTAGATTCACATATGTGACCCAGACTTGGTCAGCAGAAGGTGGGGAAAGCAACGTGCAGACCCTTAGGAATTTCCACAAAATTCTCTGTGTTAGTGATGGCGAGCCTTTTAGAGCTTTCAATGATTAAAAACAGCCCACTGCAGCATGCGTGCTGTAGGTTTGTCACCACTGCTCTATATTCTTCTCCATTCCTTACTTTGAGAACCAAATACAAAAAATCCAGTGGCAGGTCCCAATCTCTCTATGAACAGTGAACCTTGAAAGGAAACCTGGATCCCAGGGTAACACATCCCAGGTCCCACTAACTCACAATGGAACGACCTGAGCAAGAAAGAACTCTGTGGTATTAGAAATGAGGAAGAATTTAAGGTTCTGATACCAGAATGCTTATTCTTGACTAATATGACTTCGTGTCCCTTTTAATATTAAGAGTCTGTAGGAGAAGACCGTACTCCTAAATAACCCCTCATATGGAAGAGAAATATACTGGCTTTTCCCTAGAACTCATACCAAAATATAAACTACTTACATCATTTTAGTTTTGGTATTATTTTTACTATGAAATGAAATAAAAGTACAAAGAGATACATAAATATATGCATAGAGTTTAATAAGTAACTATACAATGAATGGTCTTGCAATTCCCACTTTGGTCCCCAGAAGGAATATTGATATCCGGGAGCCCCCACACGAACCCTCCTCATCCAGCCATTATGCAGAGCTTTAGCAAAATCATTTGTTTTCTTTTTTCTCTTAGCTACTTATTGGTTATATCCCTGAACAACATAGATGTGCTTTGATTATTTAGAATTTTTAATTATTGAAATCCTTCTTATACATCTTGCTTCCTTTTATCAATATACTGAGATTTGTCTGTATCGGTGTACATGGATATCATTTATTCATTTTCATTGCTATGTTCTCAAACACATTAAATAAATGTCTGCACTTACCACTTCCGTTGTTCATTATTTCTTCCTGCATCACTGATTTGCCATTTGAGATCAAGTTCTACCTGTCAGAAGTGCATTCTTTAAAATGTCTTTAATAGGCTTCTGCCATTCACAAACTCTTCAGATTTTTATTTACAGAAATAGCGTTTTTTTCATTATTCTCCAAATATACTTGTTCTGGATGTGGCATTTCAGAATGGCAGACTTTTTGCTTCGCTCCCTCCTGCCAGTGACACTAGTAGCATGTCCACGTCTGCTTTGCTCTGGTTGTGAGTGCCCAGTGGCATGGCCACCACTGCTGGTGGCCAAGGGTCTTCATTCTGTGTCCCACTCTGTGTGGGTCCCGACCCTTGACCTTTCTCCCTACCAATAACACTGTTAAAATAGGTGTTTACATTTCCTTGGTCATTATATGCTTTTGTGGGAAATGCAACTTGGGGTTCAGTTTATATCTCTCTAGTTCTCAATTTCCCTGAAATTTGGACCCGGTTATTCCTTATGATCTCATCATTCAAAAAATATATCTATAACTGCATTAAGGCTTAAGTTTATTGATATATTATTTTTTTCTAACCTGTCAGCCCAAGCTATTTGGGTTTTCTTTTGTTGGCAAAGAGAAGATTTGCATAAATATTGAAGCCTGTATTACAAGAAAATAGTGTTCCTGAAACAGGTGAACTCTGGATAAATTCCTGTATTGTATTGTCCGGTCTTGATTCGATTGTTGTTTACCTGAGCACTATATAGATTTCAACATTTTATTGATATCTTTCTAGTGTTGCCTTTTCTGTAGTTCTCCTTTTTCTGAATTTATAATTTTTAATTGATTTGCTATCGTGACGTTGAGAACCCTAAAGCATGTGGAAGGTTTCATTGTTTGGGGTGGAAATAGACTCCGGTAGGAGGTATAGTAGGAAGGGGGTTTTTCCTGTGTGTAGTTGGGGGCCCTGCAGGTTGAACACAGGGCCTTTCTTCTGACTTATCTCCCCTGGCCTTTTATAATTTTGTATTTTGAGAAAGAGTGTGGTGATCAAGGCTTTTAACGCACTATTTCCAGAGAAGCTCTATATGCTCAGTATTTTAAATTTCTGAGTAAATTGATTTTGAATTAAAGTATTTTTCTTTACTTCTTAACATCTCCTTTTTTACTTTATAAAATTTTAAGTCACTTGTCATGTCTAATTCACACATTTGATTGGTGAAGAGAATGAAATCTAGAGAGATGATGTGATTAATCTAGCTTCCTGAAAGTAATAAATGAAAGATGAGGATCATAATCCCCATTTTGGGTCCTAATTCATGTAATGTTTTTATCCTACATGTAGAAGAGTTTCAAAATTATTATGAGATTAATATTTCAGCTAGAGACATCTCTTTGTTTTTACTGGAGAAAAATGGCAACAGCCATATTGTGACTTAAGAAATGTAATTCCTAATACTCAAATTTTAAATTTTAAAATTAGTTTTCAAAAGTGCCAAATGTTATACAGAATGAGGGCCAATGCATACTAAAAAGTAATAATTAACTTTATGATTCAGATAACATAGAGAAATACCAGAGCAAATATAATTATTATTTAGACTGTGTCTCTGAAGTATATATATCTATACCTCTCTCTATATATATATATATATCTCACAGATATATATAATATATATATCACAGCACAGATAAATAATATATACATTATATATATCTGTGATTAGTTAGGGTCTACAATCTTTACCTGACACACAAACAAAATCAAACTTTCTTTATTTTTATTTGTAAAATATTTCACAGATACTTATGAGGCAGAATGCAAAGTTTTGATTCATATATATGGACATACATACATACATACATATTTTTGGTAATGACCAATTTAAGGTAATTAATATATCCATCACTTTAAATTTTTATCACTTCTTGGTTAATACACTCAAAATTCTCTCTTCTGTCTTGAGATATATAATGCATTTTTGTTCATTTTATCCACCCCAATGTATTATAGAACACCAAAACTTACTCCTCCTCTCTGATTGTGATTTTGTCTGCATCATCCAACCTCTCATCCTCCACCGCTCTACTCTCCCTGGCCTCTGATAGCTGCTACTCTACTCTTCACTTCTATGAGATTGAGGTGCTTAGAGTCCATATTTAAGTACTAAATATATTTTATTGCATTCTCCACATAAATTTTAGAATTATCAGTTATTATGCATACCTATAAACATACATCTGTGCATATCTCCCTCTCTTTTTCCTTTCTTCCTTCTTTCCTTCCTTCCTTCCTTCCTTCCTTTCTTCTTCTTAGCTAGAGTGTCCCTAAGTTACCCAGACTGGCCCCACAATTGCAATGCTTTCACCTCAGCCTCCTGAGTATGGCTCATTCATTAATCTTGTTTCATGTTGGGTAGAAGTGTCAGAACAATTTTGAATAAAAAGAAACTACTGAAATCCTTACTTTATTACTAATTTAAAGAGAGTGATTCTATTGCATCAGTAAGTTTGAAAGTTGGTAAAATGTTTCTCTAGAAAGATTTTAGGTGTGTTATGCACAGGTACCAACTCCCCGTGATGACCATAATCATTATATACTGCAAACATGTACAGATAAAAATTTTAAAAATTTGCTTAAACTTTATTAATACAAGGAAGTTCCCCTTTTATTTCTATTTTGCTAAGATTTATTATAATTAACAAATATCTATTTTTACATATTGAATGCTTTTTTGAAACTATTGACATGATTACATAGTTTTTCTATTTTAATCTCAATAAAGTCAGTTGCATCAATTGATTTCATGTTACAAAATGAGTGTTCATTTTATGAGTTTATGCTCCCTCAGTCACAGTCCCTATCTTAAAAACATTCAGTTTGCTTTTACATTCTGTATATAAACTGTTTTGGAGTTACTTGGTCTTCTGCATTCTGTTTCATATTTCATTAACTTCTGAGCTTATTTCTGAGATAAAAATTTGGTGCGATAAGGTCTAACCTTGGCCACATAGCAGAGACGCTTGAGCTGGTAAGTCTTCTGCTGTACATTACACATGATCATGTTCTGTCTGGAAAACCTGGTCTATACAGTATCAGTATTTTCAACCAGATTTCTACCTCTTTCTGTTGTTTCTAACTCCTGGTTTGAAGCCGACTGAGAATGCAGAAATAAAGAATGCCTGTCCTAGTGTCACAAGGGCAGAACGGATGGGTGAATTCAGAGGTGAAAGACATTACATTAAAAACTGCCAGAGCTGGGGATGGTAGCACATGCCTGTAATATCAGACCTCTGGGAGGCTGAGACAAGAAGATCTTACGTTCAAGACCAGCCTGGACAAATTAGTCACTTGGAAAGACCCTGTCTCAAAATTTTAAAAAAATTTAAAAACTGGAGAAGGAAATCAGTACAAATGCTACAGGTTCAATTCCCAGTACCAGCTGGGAAAAAGCCCCAGAAACTCATCTTGCATGTTTTAATGCATAATAGTGAATTTGTGGGTCATTTAATGTTAAATTTTTTTAAACTTCAGTTATAATTTTTCTTTGATGAATGATTTTAAGACGTAATTTTGATGTTATAAATTTATTTGTTCCTGATAGTTTTGATATTGATTTATTATTTTGTTGAAATTTTTAGGGAGTATATTCTAAATTGTGTGCCTGTTTAGGTATTGTCAATTTTAATCTATCTCTAATATGTGATCACTTTCTAAATAGATTTGAAAAGTTTTGAATAGTTTCCGTTTATTGTATGTAGGTTGCTGTGTCCTCTCTATAATTCTTGTATATTTTAACATTCATTTTTTTCCATATCCCAAGTGATTTTAGAAGTCTTTGTGAGCTATCTCTTTTTAGAAGCATTATTTTTTTTTAATATTATCAGCCTGGATTTTTCTCTTTCACTTTATAAATGTCAACTTATAAATTTCCAATCTGTGTTTTATCTTCCACATGTTCCTTTTGCTAAGAATTTTTTCTTTATTTTCAGTTATGTTATTTGCATGTCTAACAAATCTGTATCTTTCCTTCACCAGTCTATGGGGGGTTTTGTTCTGTTCTGGTTGTGTACCAGTTGACATTCTCACATCCTCAAATCCCACATAGACAGCAAGATTTCCAGCGGTTTGTTCTGGTTATTAGACTTCTTGCTTATTTTTTAAGAAAAAGCATCCTTTGAAGTCCTTGTTTTCATGGAGAAGGGCTGAGTTCTGGTTCCCTCTTCTTTTTTGAGGGGGGTGGTGGGTGGAGCGGTGCTGGGGATTGAACTCAGGGCCTTGAGCTTGCTAGGCAAGTGCTCTACCACTGAGCTAAATCCCCAGCCCCTGGTTCCCTCTTCTTACATGAGCTCCATCCCATCTTCCCACCTGCACACTGGAAGACCAGGGGTCTTCAGGATGCCCCAGCCTTTCTGCATGCCTTGCAGGCTTTGACTTTCTCTGCCCACTCCAGATTTTTCTCTCTTTTTCTGATCTGTTGCTATTTCCTTTTATATGTTTAAGACTGTTCAACTAAGTGGAAAACACAAAATTCCGTTAATTCATTATTTATACATAAAATATCAACAAGCCTTCTGTGTCCTCAGAAGTTAATTGGTATTTTATTTTTTGAACATGATTCTTACACTGCATGGTTTTATAAAAGATCATCCACTTCTTCTTGTAAAGAACTGTAGTCTACAATAGAGGCCAGTGTCATTTAGTAAGCATGTAGTCTGAGGGGGCCGCCTCTGCCCATTCTAAATCTTCTGAAAATATCTCAAAAATAAGAAGCACTTGTCTAAATTTAGGCAGCATTAGACCTTTCACGAAGGATCATAGTTCTTTGAGGCTTTACTACAACAGTATCCATTTACAGGAGTAAACATATATGTGCACTAAATACTATATACATCTATCTATCATCTGTCAGTCATCTCTCTGTCTGTCTATCTATCTATCTATGGAAATCAAGGACAAATAAAATGAGGATGGGATTACTATCCTCCATAAGACAACGGTAAGACCAGCATGTTCTTCTATTTATTAAATTGTGCTATGCTCTGTGGAAAAGGAAACATTGAATTCTCTAGGACATAAGATGAAGAAAGTTGTTAAATTTTAAAAGAAAGAGCATTTTTGTAGAATTTTATTTCAGTCTAGCTTTCACTTCCACCATTTTACAAAAAAAAATTCCATATCAAGGCCAACACTTACCTCCACCCTGCAATCTACGGTTATGTCTCAGTTTTCATCTTACTCGACCTATCCATAGTGTTGGCCAAATCGCCAGTTCCCTCTTCCTTGGCAGTCTTTTTATTTGGCCTTCAGGACCCTACGCATCCCTGGTTCTCCTCCAACTATATTCCTGCTCTTTCCCAGACTCTTCTGTGAGCCTCTCCTGTTTCTGACCCCTGATGTTGAAATGTCTTATGTTGAAGTCCTTGTTAATTTAGTCTTCTTAGTTTGAAATGCCATCTTTGTCCCAACATCTCCCAAATGTCTACCTCTAACTCACATGTCTTTATGAAATTCAGACTGCCATATCCAGTTATATCATCATTGAAATGTAAAATAGACTTTGTTCTCAGAGTTCTTTCCTCCATCATCCACCTGACACAGCAACCTGCCTGCATTTTGCACATTGTGATAGTTAACTGATTGTGTTACCTGGAGTAAGAAGCACCCAACTAAATCGGATCAGCATAGTTCTGGGTGTGGAAGACCCACCCTGGGGAGGATTGTCCCCAGAATGGTATAAAAGGGAAACAAAGGAAGGCTCGCTTCTGTTTCTTCAGAGGAGCTCCAGTCTTCACCTTGGATATCCTCTCCTGGCTTCCTTCGCAGACCCTTCAACCTCCTGATACAGACTCCCACAGGACACTGCAGTGGGCTCCAGGCCTTCGGTAGGATGCTTTGGACCCCAGCATGCACCCAGGTAGTCCTTTTGCACTCTTTCACATCTTACTCTGTGGGCAGCCACTGTAAGCCAATCTTGCAAATTCTTCTACGTTTGTACGTCTTTCATCAAATCTGTTTCTGTAGCAAGCACTGACTGACATACACACCTACATATGTTCAACATACCTGGACCAGAATGTGGTGCAGGGTCTCTGCTTAATTATACTTCTTGGAATAAGTGAATAAAAGGTACATCAATTAATTTTTCATACATGTGTGTTTCAAATAAAACTTCCATGAGTCACATTTTACAGCTAAGTACAATTTTGTGTTTGACTGTTTAAGTTGATATGATAGCTCTTTGCAACAAAATGAATTTAAACATGAATTTAGGAAATAAACAATTTCTCACACAAAGGAATGACTCTAAGATTTATCCAAAATATAAACACCAGTAATATAATGAAATTCGCAGAATAATTATAACTATACCAAATAAATTCCTAATTCTTCACTAAATTTGATACTATGAAAAGAAGTTCACTTTGGTAACCTAGTTCTTTTCTAAATGTGCAGTAAAAGGCAGGTCTGGAATAATTTGTTCTTTATATCTTGCATCAAAATTGTCAACAAAGATAGAGCATTAATTGCTTTGTCGCATTTGCTTATGATTTTACATCTGATTCGCCATGGCAAAATAGTGTGGATTTTATGGGCATGGTATTGGAACTATCTTGAAAATGCTTGTCAGGAATCTGTTCGCTCAGTTGCAGTATTTTCTTTATCAAAGTAGCTTTGGTCTTGGTACCAGTTCATGGCAAGAACAGAAACAATGTAATTACAATTTGAATTCAAATCACTTATTCTTTGAGATCTATTTCCAGATTGTTTTATGAATAATAATGCTTACTGAAATCAATTATTCTGTGTATCAGTAATTCTGAAATCAATGATTCTCTATTTAAGTGGCTCTAAAATGTGTAGAAAAAGACACATATGGTACTATTACTTTTCTGTATAATTGTCAATTCATTAGCTTGTAAGTTGTTGAATAAAAACTATACGCCATGTCACTGCTTCTGCTATACACACTGGAGATTGCCTTATATTTTTAGTTCTAAGTTTGGCTTATTTCTCTTAGCATAACATCCTCCAGTTCCATCCACTTTGCTGAAAATGACAGAATTATATTCTTTTTAGTGCCTAAACAATGTTCCATTGTGGCTGTTGCCGTATTTTCCTTATTCATTTATCTATTTATGGGCACAAGGTCAATTCCATAACTTGGTTCTCATGCTACAAAAAACATAGGCATAAAGGTAGCGTTTTAGTATGCTGACTTCATTTCCTTCACGTATATACTCCATGAATGGGCTAGCGAAATCACATGGTAGATCTATCTTTAGTTCTTGAGGAACTTCCATACTTGTCGTTTTTCATAGTAGCTGCACTAATTTACATTCCCACCGACCATGTATAAGAGTTCATTTTTTTCTGCATCCTGTCCACTTTTTTTTTCAACAATAGCCAGTGTAACTGTGGTGAGATGAATGCTCGTTGTAGTTATGCTTTGTAATTCCCTGGTGACTAAATATATGGAACATTTTTTCATGTATTTGGTGGCTATTTGTATTTCTTCTCTTGAGAAGTATCTATTCAGATCATTAGCCCATTTTCAACTTGACTACTTGTTTTTTTTGTGTGTGTTTAGAGGTCCTTATATTTTGGATGTGAACCCTACAGAACTACTCCTGATCTTGAATTTTGCCTGTTAGTAGCTTAACTAATTCAAATTTATAACCCAAAATGTAAATAATTGTGTACTATATGCCTATTAAATATATGCATGAAGTATTAGCTCAGACTAGACACAGATAAACTTCGAGACGTCAACAGAAAAGTGTCCATGAATCTCTGTTCTGAGAGAGACTTCATAACAGTGTACATATTGATGAGGTTGTACATATCCTGGAAAGGTATTAATGTCAGTGATGTTAGTGCCTTTATGTGGACCTTGTTTACAGAGGAAGAAAAATTACTAAAATACATCATGTATACATACACTTTTTTTAAAAAAATCAACATTTTTAAAGCTGGAGCATTTCATAATAGAACTCAAATAAGCTTTTTTTGTTTTTTTAGAAAAGCCCATTCTATTTTCTTTGTTTTGAAAATAAACTACATTTAAATTTTAAAATATAAATGATTTACATTGTTTTCTAGACTAAGTTGCTTAAATTTCAAAATATAATGGTCACATTACTAACTTTATTACTGTACTCATTATGTATAGTTAACATTTGATATATTCAGATATAAACTCAATATTATTGAACCGTGAAGAAACAGTTCAATTCTTGAAATCATACAATGGACAGCATTACTCTTATAACTATCTTCCCACATGGGTGATAGATCAATTAAAATCAATCCTGATGGCTTCTGCATTCAATATCCTGCAAGTGTTAACTTCAGATACCATCTTGACCATCAGCTCCAGACTGGTAATGTATCTAAATTCCTACGAAGTATGCAAGAGTCACATTGAGGGAAGCTTGGACCTCCAGCCCAAGAGAGCACCAAAGAGAAGCTCCGGGTGACCCTGCTCAACCCTGCTGGGTGGCATGGAGAACTCCATGAGGGAAAGCTTGGCAAACAACAGAAATTCAAACGTGCAGTGCAATCAAAAAATACGGTGCACGGTACATTGCCATTACTTTACCTGAAAAATCATCTCCCTCGCTTCAAACACACTTGTACAATCATTCTTGCCAGTTTCTAAAGCATCTCTAGAATCCTCTTTCATGAGTGTCTTTAGTTGTACTGTCGTGGCTGCTTCCATGTCCTGAATTCATTAAAAATGTTGACCTTTCATGGTCATTCGGACTTTGAGGAAGAGTCAGAAGTCCCATAGTGCCAGATCCCGTGAAAAAGGGAGATGAGGACACACCATAATGTTTTTATGTGCCTTAGTTTCCACTGGATGGCATGCAGCAAGATAATTTACCACATTTTTTTATTGTATCTAGTAAGGATATGGAAAAGAACTTCCAGAACTGCTTCAGAAATTGGCCAAGATAATGTGGAATAAGTGCATTCAAAGTTGGGGAGAGTATTTTGGTGGGGAGGGTTAATAGCAATAAGTCTTTTACTGTAATATTTTTTCATGTAAACATTCACTTTTTATTTTGATTATGTCTCCTAGCAAAGGCTTGATTATTATTTTGGGAAAATATAGCACATGTAATGGGTCGGGGAGAGAAATAGTAACTCCAGGAAGAACAAGTAATTATTCAAAATGGCTAAAATGGGAAGCAAAGTAACAGCAACGTGATTGCAAACAAGTGATGGCTTTTATGAAAGCCAAACACACTCCTTTTTACACAGCTCAAGTCTACCTGGACCCAGCGAAATGTCAGCTCAGAAGCAGATCATTTGGACCAGCACTGAACAATATCTATGTAATCATAAGAAAATGAAGTTTCTCTTGTTTAGTTCTTAGTTTGTGAAGGAATTACTGGAAACTTGTCATAATAGTTGAAAGTAAATACTGTTACCCTTGTAGCCAGTGGATCCTAGAAACATTTGGGGTATGACAAGAGTACGGTGCAAATATCCTCAACTTCTAAGGAAGCATCCAAGGATGCTGTCGGAATTCAGTAGCAGAAAATAAATGTTAAAATTACTATTTATGATTCCAAGTACAATAGCCAAGAAACAAATATAACCACAAAAGAGTGTAGACACACACACAAAGTGTTACAGAAGAGCAACTGTAAATTAACTGAATCCATATCTGTCACAATAAACCATCAGTTGGCATTTTTAAAAATTGATAAAGCAACAAAACAAAGTAGGACCATACAAATATATGATTTTAAAAGTGTGCAATGGGTACATTTGCATCCAAAATTCCTCTAAAGAGTGAATGAAGAATGTCACCACCACTAGTCTGGTCTCCTTGTCTTTGCTGGCACAGCTCTCCAGCAGGCTCTCTGCAGCCTCCGCGTGTGTTTTCCTCACACCTCCATAGTTCGCAGTTCTACCCACTCAGTTTCTCCCCTTTCCTGGGATGACCCTGCTTTCTTACATTTCACGCCTCTTACACACGCTGTCTACTCCTCCTAATCCACTTTACTTGGTGGACTCCTTGGATTCCTGCTTCCCAGGTAGCCTTCCCCAAAGGGCTGAGACCTCTGCTGTGGGCATTTGAATGGGGAATGGGTTGTAATTCCCCTGTTCTCATTCCAAGGTGGCTGCGCTCATTCCATGTTTTAACCTCCCACAAAGGATCCTGTGAGGGCAGAGACCTTGCTGGTTGTAGCGGTAAACACCGCAGAGTTAGTCCCAGACACGAAACAGATGCTCTGAAATTACATGTTAACTTGAAATATTGACGATTACCTAAAATGAACTAGCAAAAAGGAAAAAAAAAATATGTGCAGCCTGATCATAGGCTAGCTGGCCGATGTTTTAGTACTTAAAATCAGTCTCATCAACAAAACAAAACATATTCTATATTATAAATATTTAGCATCTTTTTTTGTAAAAATTTTGTTTCAAAATCAATGCCTGACTCAGAACAGATGCACAATATATATTTATTAGAAGAAAGAATTAATGAGGTCACAGTATGGCATTGTGTCTAAAAGCTCAGTTTCACCAAGGAAACACACTTAGGTTCTTGGGATTTCTTGTATGAAAAAGTAGAATTTATCAACCCCTGTAAGTATTGATTTTCTGATCTGTAAAATAGGGCTGATGTTGCTCTTTCAATTGTCATAAGGAAAAAGGAAGATAATGCAACTGTACTGAGAAGCATTAAGTACTTAATAGATGTTATTAGGTTTTTTATAATAAAAAAAAACAAGTCAAAACTGCATTTTCTGATCATGTCCAGTGAAACACATTGACCAGTGTTCAACGTCTTTCCACAGGGCACAGTTACCTTTAGGATAATTACAGCTCAGAAAATTTAGATGGCTGATTGGTTTGGTCTTAGGCTAAGTCTACAATAGGTAGTTTTTTCTTCTGTTTTCTTAATTTTATAAATTTATATTTTAAAAATTTTCTTTTTATTTTTTACCAAGAGCATGTATTGGTATATTGTATACATAATGGTCACATTCTTCATGATTATTTTGTATCTGTACATGATGTATCT
Organism: Hystrix cristata; assembly: GCA_004026905.1. NCBI lineage: Eukaryota > Metazoa > Chordata > Mammalia > Rodentia > Hystricidae > Hystrix > Hystrix cristata. The sequence continues at coordinate 36,394 of PVJO010006135.1, forward strand.
TGGTTTCCCCCCTCTTCCCTACTTCTCCCTTTTGCTCCCCTCTTCCCTATTTACAGCAGGTTTATTTATATTTTCACATTTTTTCCCTTTCCTCTTTCTTTCCTTTTTCCCTTCTTTCTTAATACAAGTTTGTGGAGTACAGTGTGACAGTCAATACATATATTCAGTGTGCAATGATCACATCAGGACAATTACCATTTGCATTACCTTAAAACACTTAAAAATATTTTTTGATTAGTACATATTTATGGAGCACAGTGTGATATTTTTTGTTTTGATTTTTTGGGGGAAGTGGGGATCGAACTCAGCGCCTCAAGCTTGCTAAGCAAGTGCTCTACCACTGAGCTAAATCCCCAACCCCTACAGTGTGATATTTTAATACAATCACATAATATGTGCTGATCAAATTGAGGTAATTAGTGTTTCCATGTCTTTATTATTACTCTGCCTTTGGAGCCTTCAAGCTCCTCTTCTTTAGTCATTCATAAAATACGTAGTGGGTTATTGTGAACTATAGCCGCCCCACTGTTTCTTAGAACACTAGAATTTACTAATTCCATTTATATGCATTTGAGTGTCTCTTACCCGGCCTCCCTCTATTTCCTCTCTGCAACCCCTTTTCTTTGGACTTCTCCAAACTCTCCCCACCCTTTTTTGTCTTATAGGACTTTTCCTCACCTGGTACTCAACTCTCTCATTTTCACCCTCGAAGTCCATCAGTGAGATGTCCTGTTCTTTAGGGATGTCTTCTTGAGCAATCTCTCATATTGCATTGATCTTGCAGTTATGCCTCTAGGAGCCAAAAAGCCTCTAGACATCTGCAAGGTGGTAAGAAGGTGGTTGGGAGAACTTAATATGTTCTGTATGTTAATTGCTAAGGTAGCATTTCAGAAAATTTTAAATACATTATCTGAACTGGGTAAGTGATTAATCCAGAAATTTAAATTTAATAGAAATAGCAAATGTACTTTTTAATTGAATGATTTTTTTCCTGGTCCCTTGAGATTCTATAATACAGAGAATTATTTACACACTGAGTATAGAAAAAATTGTGTCTATTCTTGATCTCATGTATTCTCCACAAACCAAAACTTATATGAGTGTGAAAATTAATTGATTTGTCATAACTGTAGTTTCGTTGTAATCTCAACATAAATTGAATGCAAATGAGTAATAATTAGGGTCAAGAAATCGTATTATATTCAGACGGCAGATTTTTACAGTGTAACCCTCCTGGGTGAAGCAATTCTACTATGCTTGTGCATTGAGATTACATAAAAAGAAATAACTTATGGAAATATCCTGGCTTTTCAGAGATTAAAAAGCTAGGCTCTAAGTTAGAGATGAGTGAAATGTAAAATATGGTGTTATATTTGCCTTACCAGATTTTGGATTATTTAGGGTAGCTGACATGGTAAAAGGATTTGGACAACTACTGTACTCAAAATAGCCTGAAAAGATTAGATTTCTTCAGACAGGAAATAATGAAATAGGCGGTGGATGAAATATCTGATATCATGAGGGTTAGGGATAAGGTGAACACTTTTTCACCCAAATCATAGAATGTTAGAAGGAAACGTTTGGGGAATTTAGAGCAAAATTCCACCGAGTACACCCTAACAGAAATGTCTTTGTCTGTGTTACTGTTGCATGCTGGTGCCACTGCCCAGGGGACCAGAGTCATTCTCCTCTTCGCACAGTGACCTCAGCACACTGCATGAACCCTTTGTCCTCATTATGGCGTCTCCTCCTTCATGAATCATATTGATCTTTAACACACAATCTTAGCCAGCTGGACATAAAATGAGGAGAGTTGTGATTTAGTGTTGGAGTCTGCGGGTGAAAGCCTGCAGTGGAAGGAATTGTCTGCTCTAAGCGTGCTCAAGGAATCCATCCTCATGTTGAACACAGAAGCCCGGCCTGTTCCCTTCCAACCCTTTGCTCCTTGGAGACTGGCCTCAGGGAGACAGATATTTCTGGTTAGTTTTCATCTTGAGGCTTTGTTCAGGTTTGATTTTCAACTCAGCAAGAAATTGTTCCATCTTCATCTTGGATAGTGAAAAAGTTGACTCCCTTACAGCTGATGTTACTTTCTGCCAGCACGTCTCTGTCATTCAGATCTCACTGCTTTTCTGTGCGGCTCCCTTTGTGAGATGTTGTGAAACCGGAAGAGACCACGCAAGTAGAGTTCCTGCTTTCATGGAAATTTCTATCAGTGAAGACAGGAGTCATGTAGTAATTACAAGAGTGATGAGGGCAGCCGTGGGGAAGGAAGAGGAGGACATGGAAGTGCATAGAAGCGTGTCCTCATCCTCCACATGGGGAAGGTGGATGTTGTGGAAAAGGAATTCTGGGAGGCCAAGGACAGTGGTACCTCCATTCATGACCTTCCTTCTTTCCACAACTCTGATTGCAAACCGAATCGGACAAAAACAAAATCAAAATCAATGGTTAGGTTTAATGTTCTCATCCAATTTGGTTTGCAACCAGAATCATGGAAAGAATTAAATTTGTAAACCAAGATACCACTGTATATCCAGGAAGGATTTTGTAGTCTTAAACTTAACCCATACATGGTGGCACCAGCCTGTAATCCCAACACTGGGAGGTAAGGCATGAAGATAACAAGTGTGCACCCAACCAGGGCAATTTAGCAATTTACTGAGACCTTGTCTCAAAAAAGGGAGGACAGGCTGGCATGTAGCTCAGTGTGAAAACCTGGGGATCGAGCTTGCAGAAGAGCAAAACAATAAGCAAGAAAAGGGAAGATTAAAATGTGAACATTTTATACAACTGAGAACAATGAAAAAGTTTTGCTTTTCCTCCTTGAAGATATGTAATTACATTTGCAATATAGAAAAGTTACATGGTCTACAGATAGGAAATGAATGTGAAGGGAAAAATGGAGGTGTTTGGGCCTTTTGAGAGCTTGTTATAGTCATCGGAAGAAGAATTTGCCTGAACTGTGGAGGTGCCAACAGAAACAGAAAGTCAGAAAAGTATGAAAGATGCTTTCTGCTACAGAGTTTAGAATGCTTGATCACTGGCTCTACTGGTGTCTCCCTGAGCCCTCCGGGCCATTTCCTATACTGCTTTGCTGGATGGATGCTTTACCTAGGAAAAATCCAGAAATAGACTGGGTCAAAATGATACATTACTTATGACAGCTCCCAGACTTTGTGTGTAGGTTAAGAAACAACTGGGGAGGTTCTGCAGAGAATCATGTTGAGGCGGGGTGCGCGTTTCACTACCGGGTTTATTGCAAGAATAACACAGCACACTTACAAAGGTATTCATGCACAAATAGAAGAAAGTGCAAACTAAGAAACCAGTGAGGACTCCAGCATCCTATGGGGTAACCACCTGAAATCAACAAAGAAACTAAGTACATGAAGAAACACGTGGCGCCTAAATCCTCTGTCATTTGAAGCCCACATGTAAGTTTTTATCAAATAGGAAACAGAAAACAAAACAGCGACAGCACTTCTGTATTATAAGAGACCACCTATGCAGCCAAGGGAAACATACAAGTGTTTATTTTTCTTAGTTACTGAATGAACAGAAATTGAATAACAAGCTGAAAGACGCCTAAGGCAAGAAACAGTTTCCACCCCTCTCCCCTCCACTATTTTCCATTTCTTTTTCTCTTGAGTCCACATGTCATGAGTGATTTTTCAAAAGAAATATTATATTAGTCAATTTCCAAGAAATTAAACATAGACACAACATCATAAAAATCATAGCATAAGGCAAGGACCTCTTTCCAGAGGTAAAAGTAGAGCTGGAAGGATTGTCTTTGCCCTTCTCTTTCTTTCTAACCACTACCAGCAGTCAATTTCAGAGCAAAAGCAGAAGAAGGGTAAAGGAAATAATAACAAAGAGGAGATAAAGAAAGAAAACCTAAACCAGGATATGTGTTGGTGAGAAGAGCTCTTCTTTTCATTTGCCAAAAATAAAACATATACTCTCCACAAAGCAAACGCCCTGGGTCAAAAGGGGTTTACTCTCAGTTCTGTACCAGCTTTCGACAGTCACCTTTTGCTTTGGTTAAGGGTGCTGCAGAAACTCTTTTAAAACCAGCTTAGCCAGGCCAGCTTGAGTATCCTGATGATGGCTGTATAAACCCTGCTGCCTGCTGCCTGCTTTCTCTGGCTCCACACTGCTGCACTTGAACAAAGAGAAAGGGTCCCCTTCCTTCTCAATGCACTGGTGATGAGGAGAAATCTCTGGAGTAGCTCCAAAGGGTCGGAAGTGTATTTATTTTCAGGAGGCTATTACTGGCTCCTTCTCCCTCAACTCCCCAAAAATAAAATCATAAGAAATTCTAGATTTTATTAATGCAATTGCTGAAATATTTTGTTAGCTGTCTTATCTGTCTTTAGCAGTGGGTTTCCACAGATACAGTACATAAATTTCATTTTTGCAGAAATTTCTCCCTAATTACAATAGTGGAGTCACTATTAAACTTACAGAAGTCTAGTTTTCATACTTGAACCATTAGTTATCATGAAAATTTTTTTCATTAGTAATTATATATATTTTCATTAGTTATGGAAAATTTTGTCATAACTAAATATATTTATGTATGTATGTATGTATATATGTGTATATACATATCTCACATTTGGAAATACTCCAGATGCAGTTGTTTGGCATGTGAAGAAAGAATATCCAAATTACTGCTTGAAATTTGCACACAATGTTTTGATATCGCATAAACATGACCGTAAATTGCATTTTAAGTTGCTAAAAGCTTCCGAAAGTGAATGCTACTTCCCAATTCTCAATACACATTTCGTAACTTCCTTTAATGAAGGAGTATGAACACATGGTGGGTTGCTGCTTATATCTTGATCCTTTATCAGAGTATCTGCACTTGAATTTTGGTAAGTAAACCCCAGATGGAAGAAATTGTTAATAAACATTTCTTCTGTTTAGATCTAATGTCCAACAGCTCGCAGGGGGTCATTCATCAAAAATCAGGACATTAGAGCTCAAAGTGTGGACTTAGATTCTAATGAGACTTTTTTGTGTGCAAGGAGTGAGAGGTTCTTCTCTTAGGGAAAGTTAGGTCTAGAGGGTTGGCAGGCCTAGAATTTTATGTTATTATCCTAAAACAGCATCAATTTGTCAACTGTGGCCATGTAGTATACATCAAAAGGCAACAGACACATACGATGATTAATTCACCGTGTTTTACCATTAGTTGTTTATCTAAGCTAAAGTAGATTCAAGGCATTGAGAGCCAGTGTCTTCCATCTGGCAATTAATTAATGAGTGCCATATACTATTCATTCTATTCATTCTGTGGTTGCATCATGTTATAATTAACTTGTGCACTAGTCACCTTTTCCGTACTTCATGCACTGTCTCTTACAGTAAATTGCAATTACCTCTAAAGCCCTAGTGACTCTACATTTTAAACATTGTCTATCTTCACCATGTCTGTGGGTTTTCCTAGAACTTAGTAGCTCCTAAAATTTCTTTTGTTAATTAAAATAACACATATATGATTCAGCAAGAATGAGCATCCAATACTAGAACTTGGTTCCCTACTCATGTAAGAAAAGATTGGCTATGTGGGTGCCTTAGTACCAACGCAGAGGGTGAGATGATGTGTTTGAGACACCCTAACTCAGCAAGAGAAGTCCTTGATGACTGAGAAATGAGCAAGCTCTGCCAGAGTGACTCATTCTTTCAACTACCCAGAAATGCAAACTCCTTGGACCTCAGCTACTTAGCCCCTTCTGTTCCAGGAATGCCAGTTGCTTTTACTGACATATCCTGACGGCCATGTGGTCTGAGAAGACAAAGTTTAATTACAACTTCAATAGCTCACAACTGTAGTGCATCAACCCAAAATAGTAATAGAAATTTTGACATTCATTTCGTCTATCAATCATAATTTTCCGTTAATGACCTGAATTTGGAATCATCAAGTGAACATCCCAGTTATAGAAAAATTTTGGCTGGTGAAGACTGTCACCTCCCTTACTGAGCCAGCAACCATCTGTCATGACCTCATTTCTGTGGAAGAAACTGGGCACCCAGAGCCTGACCACAGCAGCTAGCCATGAAGACAGCGTCAATTTTGCTCCCACCGGTTCTAAAGGAGCAAAGAGCAATACAGGAGCAGCCATTCAATCAGAACCATGCCACAGCATGCACTGAGTGTGCTGGAGATGTATGTTGGTAGGTGCTCTGTTCCAAATCACAGACTTGCTTGAAGAGCTCTAAAATGAGCTGCGAGGAGTTGCTGTGTTTACGACCACAGAGCAAGGGTCAGAAGTGGAATTCTAGGAGCTGCCGAAAGTCAGCTTCACAATATTGCTTAAAACTGGCCCCCAGGGGGAACAGAAATTGGAAAGTGGCTTTAATTTCATCTTTCTCACTTGAAATTATGGGGTGGTATTTACAGTCCTGTCTCAGTCAACTAACAGCAATTCTTTCCCTAAGATTGCAGGCCGTTTCCTCTCATAAGAGAAGAGAATGTGTTAAAGAAACACACAGGGTGGGGTGAGAGAATTAAAGGCTGAGGAAAACGCTTCCATTGACACAAAAGCATGACAAGACTCGATGATGTGGCCATAAAGCAATCCTCGGCCCTGGAGTATTTCATCCTGGAATTCCCCGAGGCCTAACACATGAACTTGCAAAGTGTGAGACTTTAGGATCTGGTGACAAATACAGTCATCAAGAAATTCCAGCCTTCGGTGAATTCTGTCAACGTGGCTTCAAGATGGAGGCTATGCAAAAGAGATAGATTTATTCAGTACGAGGCTGTACAAGTCAGAAACCTCTGTGTCGGGAAGAAAAGGCCAAAGAACCTCTTAGGATCGCTTAGCACAGCTAATAGGAAGCCAAGATTTACTTTACACAGGCAGGCCATGAGGAGTAAAGACTTTGAGAGACATATTCCCGGTAAATTTTTCTTTGACAAACTATTCATTCAAATGTGTAATACATTTTTGGAGTGAGTGTCAGTTATAGTTATAGCAATGATTGGATCCAGGAGGCGAAGTTTGTTCTTTTTTTTTTTTTTTTTTTTTTTTTTGGTTGTTAACCACAGAATAGTAGGGTCATTAGGTAAAATTTAAATCTATACTTGTATTTTTAGAGGCTATGATGGGAATACAAATAAAATATATTGAGCCAGGCACGGTAGTGCAGGCTTGTAGTCCCAGCACTCAAGAGACTGAGGCAGGAGAAGGGCATGAGTTCAAGGCCAGCCTGAACTACATAGTCTCAAGAAAAATTTTTAAATAAATTAAATATATTGAATTAATAAATGTGCAGGAGGAGTAAGGAAGGAATACAGTGGTACCTTGATTTACAAACTTAAATTGTTCCACAATTTCAGGGCAGATGGCTGTGTTTGTATTTGTGTGGAGAAGATGGCCCTGGTTGTGTTTGTCATTCGATGTGGAGTTTGTGTATTGAAGAATAATTACATGTCATATTTTATAACCATGAGAATTACCTTGATGTGTATATTGTACAAAATTTATAACTGATATGACTAGTAAAATTATAGGAATTTTCCTTGGTCAATAACACAAATCGAACTTTACTAGTTTACAATTACTGGGATATTGACTTTGAATCTTAAGTCACATAGAGACTAACAACTCCTGGAGAAAAAACTCATTGGATAAACTTACATAATGATCATTTATTTTTGTAATAAAATGTTTAGTCATGCTTCATTTAAATAAAACACTGTGCCTTAAATAAATGTGTCATAATAAACAAATATTGTTTAACATTGTATTCTAATGAGATTTATGAAATTCCAGAGACGTGAGGAGATTAACATATTTCAGTCATGAACAAATATTAATGGGTAATTATTTCAAAATATATTTTGAGTTTAGAGGATTCTACCCAATGAACTTACTAGTCTGTACTCTGTTGCGTGCATTATTCTATATTTTTACAATAGTCATTACATGGCCTACAAAATAGACTGGCCTCTAATTATTTCTGTGTTTATCAAATGCACAGCATAGATTGCCTGTACTGTGATTTACCCAAAGAGAGATATTTTCAGATATGTTCCTGAGTACATATGCATCAATATGCAGCATTAAGTCTCATGTAACAGCTAATTTTCTTGTCTTTTTAGGGCCATAACCTTTTCTGTAAAGTCCAAGCAATCTTATTTAATTTGCATAACTATATTTGCTATACTGTTTATGAGACAACCGCTCAAAGGCCTTTTAATCTATGCTAGCTAGAAGGATAAGGTAAGGCAAAGCTCTATAATTTATTTTTTATTAGTTACTCATACAATCTTGTCAACACTTAATGAAGAAAAACCTTGTATTTGTGAAAACTGTGAAAACTGTGGGGCAATAGATCTCTCATCCATCACAATGAAGGGATATTGTATATAGTGCAGTAGTATTAAAGAAAGATTAGGCAGGCAAGTTCAGTACCACTGACTTTATGCAGATAGGGATATAGAGCAGATGGTAGAGGAAATGCTGATGGATCTCAGTTGGTTTTTGCCGTATTTAAAAACTACCGATACACATACTGTAGACCAGTGGTGGTGAACCTATAGAACCCATGCAACAGCAGGCTGTTTGTTATCACTGAAAGCTCTAAAAGTTTTGCCATCACTGCTGTAGACTATTTTTTTCCTGATTCTATTCCAATCTTGTTCTAATCCAATTATTTTCAAACTTTTTTAAGCATTAGAAATATGAAATATGAATATAGAATTAAAGATATTCATAATCAGAAATACATAGGTCATCAAGCACAGTAAACACATACATACACTGATGGAACTAAAAGTGTCATGAACTATACTTAGCTATAATATGTGGACTCATATTTTCTGTAGTGTAGTATAGTATGACATTCATTACATTCTATTCATATATTTTACATTATTGATTGTAAGATGTACTGAAGTCATTGTTAAACAGTTGAGGGTTCTTTTGCTTGATTTAGATAAAAATCATGAATGACAAAGTGCAGTTCTGCTAGTGCCCCTGATGCCACCAGCTGACACCAGTTAATGACAGATGCCACTGCTTGACTTGGTCAGATGCTGGTCTCTGTTGATGGTCTTCATTACCTGTCAGTCTCTGGAGCTCTTCAGGACTAACAGCCCCTACTATTTATTGCTCTTTTGTTTTTAAATGTGACCTTTCTGTCCGTGCAACTCAGGATAAGACTCTTGAGTAGATTTACAGAGCCTTCTGGATCCACCATTCCTCACAAATAAATTATGAGCAGACAGGATCACCTAGAGCAAGGCTTTATTTGAACAGGATCTTCACTGGAGTATGGAAGGATTAGTGCAACAGAGGAAGCCCTCACAAAGAAGAGCAGGGAAACTCTTGCTTATATAGCAGCTGCAGGCCAAATTCAGGCCTGCTAATCGATCCAAGTGTAGGTTTGCTAATTGGTCCAAACTACCCAGACAGCAGCCACAAATTAACCTCAGGGATGATGGAGGACACTAAGGCAAGTTGGCCCAGTCCCTGGTCAGGGAACAAAGTGGGAGCAGAGCGAAGCAATGGGAAGAGGTATTAGAACTGTTGGCCAAACCAGGTTCTTCTCCTGCCATCACAGGAGAAAGAGTCAGACACTTTTCGTTTGCCTCAAAGTTACACACCCTGGCCTTTAAGCCTAAAACATGGATATTAATGCTTCTTAGACTTCTTTCCAGTTTAGCCCCTGACAGTGACTTGGATTTTGCTATGGTGAAGTTTATTCACTGCAGAATTCTGATGCTGTCGATGTGACAGTGTTACAAGGTAGGGCTAGCGATTGGGATCGGCAGCCCCCCTAAAGAGGCTCTATAGAGGGAGCTTGTCCCTTTTATGTTCTTCCACTTTCTGTATTTGTGGGGACACAATGTTCCTCCCTCTAGAGGACACAGAGTTCATCTTGGAAGTATATTGGGAAGAGACTGAACCCTCAGAGACACTAAACCTGTTGTTGCCTTGATGTTGGACTTCCTGACCTCCAGAACTGTGAAAAGGGAATTTCTGCTCTTCACAAATTACTCAGCCTGTGATATTCTATTACAGTAGCACAATCAGACTAAGATAGAAGTCATCGCTGTGATTGAGAGAAAGAAATTAAGAACTAAGTTAGACAGAGAGAAGGAGGAAAGTCATGGAGCAGCCATTAATGAGAAAGATCATAGCAGAGACATTGTGGATTTGCAGCCAGAGGACTCCTGACTCAGTAGCCTCCCTCCGTGGTAACGGCTGTTTGTGTGCATAGATGTGGTGTCATCCAGGGCCTGAGATCCGTTTGTGAAAGCCAAATGTGAGTTCTAACCTTTTACATGCTGCCTGACAATGAATCCTTGCCTTCTCAGAACAGTTGGATCACATGAGTTATCACAAAATAAAGTTCTTCCTTTCCAATTCATGTCCCTTCTATTTCTTTCTCTTGCCCCATTGCTCTGGCAATATATTTCAAATACTATGTCGAATAGAAGTAGTGATCATGGACATTCTTGCCTTGTTCCTGATTTTAGGGGAAGTGTTTTTAGTTTTTCCCCATTTAGTATGAACCTTGCTGTTGATTTGCCATGAATAGCTTTTATCAAATTCAGGTATTGTTCTTCTGCACCTGTTTTCTTTAGGGTTTTTATCATGAAGTGTGTTAGATTTGGTCAAAACTCTTTTCTGCACGTATTGATAGGATTACTTGGTTTTTGATCTTGCTTTTGTTTATGTGATGCATTACATTTTTTGACTTAATATTATATTGAACCATCCTTGTTTCATCTCTGGGATGAAACCTACTTGATCATTCCGTATTTTTTTTTTGATGATGTGCTGCATTCTATTCGCTAATTTTTTGTTGAGGATTTTTACATCTATGTTTGTTAAGGTGATTGGCCTAAAGTGTTTTTTTTGGGGGGGGGTTGGGTTTTTTTTTGTTGTTGTTTTGTTTTGTTTTTTAGTTATGTCTTTATCTGGTTCTGGGATCAGGGTGATACTGGCTTCTTCCGTAAATGAATTTGGGAGCACTACATCTCTTCCAATATTTTTGAAGACTTTGAAGAGTCACATTCATTTGGTGTTCTGTGTCACTTACTTGTATTTTGTACTCTTTTCTATATTTGGGGATTTTTATTCTATGATTTCTGTTAATGTGTGGTTCTTTTCTACAGCCTAGATGTATCTCTGTTCACACTGGAAGTCTAAGAGACAAGTCCACTCCCAGTACAGTGCTGGTGGCAGAAATCTGCATACGGTAGGGACAGGGCACCAATATGACCTTTCGATTACATGTGACTTGGGCTGAACCTGGCCTCTGACCAGAGATCTGGGTCCCTGGTCACCAGTTTGAGGCCCCCAGCAGGACTGCCTTCAGCCTGCTCTCCAACTCCTGGCTGTCTCCTATGGCTGCCCTTCCCTCATCCATTCAGAATTTGGCACTGTGAAGCATGGCTTGGAGCAATGGGGCTGCTCTGGGACCCAGGTTCAAACACTGAGCCCTTCCCTACAACAGCATCTCCACCAGCTTTCATTCTGTAGTTATAGCAGCAGACACTGGAAGCAGGTCACACACCAAATGTGGACTGTGGAAGACCACTCTGGAGATGTTATTCCAAGCTTTTCTTGTAGGCTCCAACTGCCACTGATTCTTTCGGTTCCAATGCAGTTCTTCTTGAGTGAAGATTTTAGTGTTTGGACCTGCTTCCCACACCAGCTGGTGCACGCAGACTGGAGCTGACACCGACAAGCAAATCCTGAGGACCTGAGAAACTGTAGTGCTAAGACAAGCTCCAGGTACATGGGAAAGAAGAACGAATCAAATCCAAAACTCATACAAGACAAGAAATTATAAAGGTCAGAGCTGAAATTAATGCAATTGAAACTAAGAAAACACTACAAAGAATCAATGAATCAAAGAGTTGGTTCTTTGAAAGATTAAATAAAATTGACAAACCCCTAGCCAATCTTATCAAAAAAAAAAAGAAAAGAAAAGACTCAAATCCATGCAATCAAAAATGAAAAGGGTGAAGTCACAACCGACCCTACAAAAATTGAAAAGATCAAGAGTACCTACATCAAGAACATATACACAAACCAGATGGAAAACAGTGAAGAAATGGACAGCTCCTTAGATATATATGAACTAGCAAAGCTGAATCAAGAAGAAATAAAAATACTAAATAACCCGATATCGGCCATTGAAATTGAAGAGGTAATTAAAAACCTACAAAGAAATGAAAAAGCCCAGGTCCTGAAAGATTCACAGCTGAATTCTACAAGAAATTTAGAGAAGATCTAATACCACTAATCCTCAAACTTTTTAATGAAATTGAAAGGGAAACAATACTCCCAAAATCATTCATGGAAGCAAGCATCACCCCGATACCAAAACCAGAAAAGGATCCAACCAAAAAAGAGAACTGCAGGCCAATTTCCTTAATGAACATAGATGCAAAAATTCTCAATAAAATACTGGCAAACAGAATGCAACGAATTAGCAAGAAGATTATACACTATAACCAAGTAGGATTCATCCCAAGGATGCAGAGATGGTTCAACATATGCAAATTAATAAATGTAACTCACCATATCAACAGAATCAAGGACAAAAATCACCTGATCAGATGCAGAAAAAGCATTCGACAAAATCCAATGCCCATTCATGATGAAAACCCTACAGAAACTAGAAATATACAGTCTATATCTCAATATGATAAAAGTCATCTATGACAAACCAACAGCCAACATTATATTAAATGGTCAGAAACTGGAAGCTTTCACTCGAAAATCTGGAACAAGACAAGGATGTCCACCATCACCACTCTTATTCAATATAGTTCTGGAAACGTCAGCCAGAGCAATTAGACAAGAGAAAGAAATAAAAGGAATAAAGACAGGAAAGGGAAAAGTTAAATTATCATTATTTGTGGATGACGTGATACTCTACATAGGAGACCCTAAAAACTCCACTAAAAGACTTCTAGATTTAATAACCAAGTTCAGACATGTGGCTGGATACAAAGTCAATGTGGTGGACTTACTGTGGCCAATTTAAGCCAGAACGCCCAGCTGGACTGAGTTGATGTGGTTCTGGGCATAGAGGATCCACCTGAGGATTGTTACTGATGCAATATAAAGCAGAGCGGGAGCAGAAGCTAGTTGGTGGGCTGTTTCCCAGGAGAAGCTCTGCTGCGGCTGGTTCTCCTGAAGGGAACTCAGCTGTTCTCATCAAGAAAAGAGCTCGAGGCCTTGCTGTCATCGAGGATGGCTGCTGTTGCTTTGGGGGAACGCTGGTCATCATCTCTGCTGTGAGCATCATATCCTGTTTCCAGTAAAGATTTCTTCAGCCATCATCTGCAGACACAGACATACACGGACAGTGCCATGGGCTCCCATCCCTTGAATAGATCTTTTGAGTCTCCAGTGCCTAGATAGACATTTGGCATTCTTCCTGTATTTGGCTTGTGGGTGAATATTGTAACTTATAAATGTCCTGTATTAAATCTGCTCTTTTACAAACCACTGACTCTAGAAAAGCTAATTGAGACAGTCAACACTCAAAAGTCAATAGAATTTCTATATACAAATAACAAACTCACTGAGAAAGAAATTAGGGAAGCTACACCATTCACAATTGCATCAAAAAAATGAAATATTTAAGAATCAATCTAACAAACAAGTAAAAGATCTTTACATTGAAAACTTTAGTACTCTAAAACAGAAAATTGAAAAGGATATCAGAAAATGGAAAGATATCTGGGTTCTTGGACAGGAAGAACAAGCATAGTGAAAATGGCCATACTTCCTAAATTATTATACAGATTTAATGCAATTCCAATCAAAATACCAATAGCATACTTCACAGAACTAGAGAAAGCAATCACGGAATTCATTTGGAACCAGAAGAGACCAAGAATAGCAAAAACCATCCTGGGCAATAGGGGCAAGGCAATGGGGGCATCACAATCCCTGACCTGAAATTATACTGTAGAGCTACTGTGATAAAAACAGCATCATACTGGCAAAAAAACAGACCCAAAGATCAATGGAACAGGTTAGAAGATACAGAAGCAACTCCAAACACACTCAAATGCCTCATCTTTGAAAAAGGAGCCAAACACCCTCACTGGAAGAAAGATAGCCTCTTTAATAAATGGTGCTGGAAAAATTGGCTTGCCACATGCTGAAAACTAAAACTAGATACGTGTCTCTCACCATGTACTAAACTAAAATCAAAGTAGATCAGGTATCTAAACATTAAAGCAGAAACACTAAATTTCCTGGAATATAGAATAGGAAGAACTCTTGAAGACATAGTAGTGGGCAAGAACTTTATGAACAAAACTCAGACTGCATGAGAAATAATACAAAGAATCAGCGATTGGGATCACACTCTACTAAAAAGCTTTTGCACAGCAAAAGAAATCATCAACAAAAGCTGGGACGAAGGGAGGGGAGGGAAATGGGAAAAAAAGAACCAGCAAAATATGTCATGTACAGGTACAAATTCTCTAACATGAATGTTATCACTATGCGTATCTAAAACGTACCATTAAAATAAAATTTTTAAAAACATTAGTAACAGAGTGGGGCAAAAACCACAGAGTGGGAAAAAATTTTTGCCAGCTGTTCCTCAGACAAAAGTCTAACACTGAGAATATATAATGAACTCAAAAACATCAGACCCCCCCAAATTTAAAGACCCAAACGAAAAAGGACATCTGATATGAATAGACACCTCTCCGATGAAGAAATACAAATGGCAAATAAATATTTGAAAATGTGTTTAACATCACTAGTCACTCAAGAGATGCAAATTAAAACAGTGCTAAGATTCCACCTCACTCCAGAAAAAATGGCTATTATCAAGAAATCAACCAATAACAAATGCTGGTGGAGCTGCGGGGAAAAAAGAACCCTTCTCCACTGTCAATGGGAGTGTAGATCCAACCATTGTAAAAATCAGTGTAGTGATTCCTCAAAAGACTACAACTAGAGATTCCATTCGACTCAGCTATACCTTTTCTTGGTATCTTCCCAGAAGAATTAAAAACATCATACCAGAGTGATATATGCACAACCATGTTTATAGCAACACAATTTGTAATAGCTAAGTCTGGGAAACAACCCAAATGCCCAGCAACTACTGAATGGTTAAAGAAGATGTGTTTTTAGGGCTGGGGATTTAGCTCAGTGGTAGGAGTGCTTGCCTAGTAAGCCCAAAGCCCTGAGCTCAATTGCCAGTACCAAAAAAAAAAAAAAAAGTATTTTGTTAATACAATGGACTACTACTCTGCCATAAAAAGGATAAACTTGAAACCTTTATAGGTAAATGGATGCACCTCGAGAACATACTCTTAAGTGAAATGAATCAGACACACATGTCTGCATATCGAATTGCTTCTCTGATATGAGAAATCATAAGTGTAATTAAGGACAAAAAGGTATAATAGATGTTGTGAAAAAGAAAGACAATGTTCAAATGGGAATAGAACTAGAGAGGGATGGGGGGAAAGGAAGGAAGAGAAAGAGAAAAGAAAAGGGGAAAAAAGGAAAAATGTAAATAAAGCTATTGTAAATAAGAAGGGTAGGGGGAGTGGAAGGGAGGGATGGGGAAAGGGGGAACCAAGATATATCACATACAGGTACAAACTAACTATGATGAATGTGATCATTATGTTTATCTACATTGTACCAATACATATTCTTGGTTTTAAAAAAAAGTTTTTAGTTTCACCTTGTCACCCGGAGGGCAGCTGGCCAGCCACTTGCAAGATTTGCAGAGGGTCCCTTCTCTTCTCGGCAGTGTGTTCTACTTCCTTTGTGTCTTTAATTCTTTTTCTTTTTTTCTCTCTCTCTTTTGTCAGTTCCCTCCTGAACAACATCTTCTCCCTGATTCCTCTCCAAGCTACTGTCTTCCAGACCATAGACACTTTGTCCTGGAGCAGCGGAGTCACTGCCCCTTATCGCTCCACCATTTTTCCTCCTTGACACTTCATTTCATCCCCATGTTACTGCTCAAGATCTGCTCTTCAGTTTAACATGCAATTGACTTGGTGCTGATGGTGACCTTGACTAGTTAGTTAACAATGCTCAGTCTTACTTCAGTGTTTTGTTTTGTTTTTAAATCACTAAATTGGTGGCAATAATGGGATGAACCTTCTGAGCTTGCTTGGGAAGTCATTTATTTATACATACACATATATGTAAATTTTCACCTGGCATAGATGGGGTATAGAGTCACAAAGGTGAGCCGCTCACAGAATTCTCAAAATTTACCTGATTCAATTTACATTTACTGATAGGAAAGGAAGCCTATATTCTAGGCAATCATAAAAGACAAGCAGAGTCTTGAATCCAGGCTTCTGATGGGATTGTAATAAAAAATAAAACAGTATGTAGGTCACTTAACAGTAAAGTGAGTGGGCAACTAAATAATAAATATCATAAATTTTTCACAAAATACAATTATTTATGTACAAAAAGGAAATCATCAAACTATTTGTAACAACTGAGAATGAAAAAAGTGAATTTTTCCTATTATTAGCTGAGATTTTTAAACATGTACTCTAATTGACTTCTGTTTTAATAAACAAGATTTTCAACTTGTTGATGTTGAATAAGATTTGTAAAACAATAGCTATAAAAGTTTCATTATAGTGACATTTCCCTGGGATACTGAACTATTGCATTGAAATAGAGGAGTACTGAGTATTCTTTGTGTGCCTAAATCCAGGGAGGAAACAAAATTTTAAAAAGTAGTTCTTGTTATCCAAGTCCTAATATTCTTATTGCATGGTATCTTTTTGGTGTAAATTTTCAGATTTAGCAAATAAAATGTGGCACAATTTGTATTTTAAATAAATTAAACACAAATTAGTATACGTGTCTTCCAAATACTATATGGGATATATTTACATTGAAATAAAAGACAATAAATAGCTCATTGCTAGTTGGTCATTTGAAATTTACATTTAGCAAGGCATTCCATTTTATTCTAAAACCTCTATTTGAAAAATGATATTGTATTTAAAGTAATCGTAGCTGATGTAGCAGACCAAACCCAAATCTCAGTAGCCCAATACAATGAAATTTGACTTCTCTTTTGTAGATGATAAGAATGTTCCTGTTTGGGTAGCTCTCTGCCCAGGAGAAGGAAGAAGGACCCTTTCTACCTTGTAGACCCATTTTCAAAACATGGCTGGCAAACTTGATTTGAGGATTGTCTCCATTCCTGATAGTTAGAAAGAAGGGCCTGCTACGGGGAGGGAGGGACAAGTTGGACATGAGATTCATCCTTTCTGCTCATACTTCACTGGCTAGAACTGACACATAACTCCACTTACGCGGACCTGCACTCTAGCAGTGTGGCCCAGGAAAAGAGGGAACAAACTGAGTTCTTAGCCAGCAATCTCTGCTACAGACACTGTTAAAAAAAAAACAAAACAGAAATGGGAGAACTGTGTCACAATGCACAGACATTCAAGAAAAATTACACTAATACGAATTTGAACAGTGAAAAGTAACTTAGTTTATAATGACATTTAGAAGCAAATTTCTATTTAAAAAATAAGTTAAATGAAACATGGATCTGTACTCTGTCTTAGAATGTACACAAGGCATGTGACCTTATTCTATTCATCAGTATACCATTAAGGACTTCCCATGGGAAATGATACTGCTTTCCTGATAACCTCCTCATAAAATTGTTTGTACTGTCAGGTATATTAGAATTCATAAAACTGCATATATTTAGTTCTCCAGATTATATTGAAATTTTTTCAGATGGTTACAAATTTAGTATAAAATTCCCAGCAAATGTACACAGAATGCGATATAAACATGCAAATAAAAATACTGACAGGTAAATGATACAATGTAAGCAACTGAGAAGCAAACAATATAACTAGAATTTATAGTTAGGAGCAATTCATTCGAACCACATCAGTGAAATAATTCATCAGTAACATTTTAAAAAATATGTGAGAAAAGAAAAGAAATAAGAATAAAAGGCCAATAAGGAAGTCACAAATCCAGAAGAATCTAGGATTAATCTTCAAAGAAAAAAAAGGCCACTAAAAAGGGAGGTGACACAAAGATCAAGAAGATGAAGGAAAAAGTCAGAGAAACAAAATCTATCACTGAGTTTTCTCAAATAGAAGGAGAGAGACAGATGGGAAAAATGATTTTAACGAGTCTCTAAAATTAAGCTGCTGTTCTTTCATTGCTTTTATGTCTACTGAAAAAATTTAATTTTGACTCAAAAGAATAGCTGAAATACAAAGCTAGGTAAGAGGTGCTTAGTGATGTACACGAGAAAGGGTTTTTTAAAGACACGAGTTATTAGTTTCATGTTGCTTATTTGATGTAGTTTTAACCTTAACAAGAGCTTTCCACTTAGTGCCATTATCTAATAACCTACTATTATCGATTTTCAGAGAAAACACATTATCTGCAGAAAAACTTTGTGAAAGTCACAAACAAGCATGAAGAAAAGCCCAGCGGCAAAAGATTTGTAGAGTCTTTCAAAGATAGCTAGAGGCAAGAGTTTGAGCAGTGGGAACAGATCACCAAAAACTCTCCTCTGCCTAATAAGTGCACCACAGAACAAAATCTATTCAAAGCACAACCCAGAAAATAGCATCAACACTGCATGACTTCAGACTGTACCTGTGACCTTGTGAGAAGCCAGCCACAGGTCTGCCACTAACACAGAACTGCTCACAAACAAACAGACTGCCTGTAGGAAGAGCAGAAGCACTTTCATAGTCAAATCCAGTGACAACATAAATATTTCACCATGTCACTCTCAGGGTGCAAGCTGGTTTGTCTTGCAGAACAATTCAAGGAACACGACATGAATCTGTACAGCAGAAAATGTATTAGCCTAATACTTTATTTTTTAAAAAAACAAACACAAAGCTATACCTGCTTTCATTGAAGATACAAGTTGTTCAAGCTCTGCTCTTCGTTTGAACCTTAATAGCACCCCACCACATGACAATAGGAAAGACAGATTCAATCCTAACTTCAGTAGCAGAAAGTCACCTTTGTCCCTTTGGGATGGCTTTCTCTTTTGCTCCTGGTGATCCACAATATAATTCCGAGAGACAAGGTAAGACAAAACAAATACGAAAAATTTTAAGGGTGATTCTGTACAATTTTTTGTTTCCTTTGTCCAATTTAATATTATGTTTTAGACTAGTGAGTGAGGTAAGTAAAAATATGTTTCTTTCTTCCCTTTCCTTTTCCCATCTCAACACACACACACGCGTGAGCACGTGCACACACACACACACACACACACACACACACACACTTTAAACTCAGCTGTCCCTTACTGTTATATTTAATTCAGAACTTTCTCTAGACCAGTAGACTGAGTATAAATGAGATGGTTTTTCCTTGGCAATCCCACTTCTCTCTTTTTAGTACCTTTGATTGTGGGATCTTTTCTCTTTGCCACCCTGTGTCCTTCATTCAGTTTACTTTATTTCATTAATATGTTTTTCTTTTTAGTGATTTCCTGCCTCTATCAACCCTCATTGTTCTGGACTTGTTGTAATTTTAGTTTATGTTACAATGAAAAGAAAATCATGTAATCAGACAATGCCATATGATCAATTAATGTTAACTCCATGGGAACAATTGTATTTTTATTTTAACAATTGTATTTTTAACTAGAGAATTTTGGAGACACAAAGCCTTGGTGCAAAGGGTGTGGTATATATGGTCAAATATAATTTAGACTTAGTCTGTTTCAATTTCTAATACTGTCTTTGAGGAGAGAATTTCTAATCTATGGCTAATGACTTAAAAGATCTTCTGGATCCATTTGGAAATACAGAAATGTGGCACAGGAAATAAGCTGTTTTATACTATAATTTGTAAAGTTTTGGAAACACACTGTTATTACTATAAGAAAATATTGGTATCATTTGCCTAATGCTATGATTTAAATACTTATGTGGCTCCAAATTCCATGTTGGATCTTAAACCTGGATGTGATAATCTTAAGAGGTAGGATCTTTAGGAGGTGACTAAGTCGTGAGACTGGAGCCCCATGAACCAGAGTAGCCCCTTCTACCTTGTGCCATAGGAGGATACAACATCCCTCTTTCTGCAGGACACAGAAGCAAGGCACCAACCTCGGAAGAAGAGATGGCCAGACGCAGACCTTGCTGGAGCCTCCCTCTAGGTCTGTGAGAAAACACATTTATATTCTTTATAAATTACCCAGTTTAATATATATATATATATATATAAATTACCCAGTTTGTAGTATTGGGCTGTAGCAGCACAAAGGGAGTAAGACATCAAACGTCTTCATTTTGCAGACAGTGTGAGTAAAGATCCATCAGCCCATGCCAGTCATTGTCCTGAGTACTTTATCCTTTACTCATCCAACTTGCAGGATACCTTTCTGAGTATATCCCATTGCTTTCATTTTTTTTTAAATTTAGACTTGTTTATTTTTTTATTTTTTTATTTTATTTTTTACCAAGAGCATGTATTGGTACATTGTATACATAATGGTCACATTCATCATGGTTATTTTGCACCTGTACATGATGTATCTTGGTTTTCCCCCCTCTTCCCCACCCTTCCCTGCTGCTCCCCACCTTCCCTATTGCAGGCTTGCTAGATGAGCTTAAGTTCCCCAAGGTCACGCCATTGCTCAGTGTAAAGCTGAAATGCTTCCTACACCTGTGTGACTCCACGCCAGGCTCTTCTGCTGTGCTGCAGTACTTGACATGACACTGAGGCACAGAGAGTTGGGCCCAGGCCTCTCTGGTTAGTGTGGTGCACCCCTGACAATGCAGCAGGAGCCCTGTCCAGCTACTTATCATCCACCCTCACAATAAAGAGGCCACTTGTGTTTTCTGGTGGCTATGCACCAGCTCAGACATGCCCAAACCTGGTCAGTTCTGCAGATGATTTTGATCTGCAGAACTGGAGTGGAAAAAGCAGCTTTTTAAAAATTCCAACTCTTGTGAGAAGGTAAGTGTTAGAGTTTGTGCCTAGATGTCCCTCCAAAGCCTCATGCAGTCATAGGTGGGGAATTTTCAGAAGTGGTTGGATCTAGAGTGTGTGATGCTGGGATTAAGGGCACGTGATTACTAAATCAATCCACTGATTGGTTTGGGACCACCCTGATCCTGGCAGCCTGGGTAAGATATAAGGAGTAAAAAGAAGCTGCTTAGGTCCCCTCTGGCTTGCCTTGCTGCCTTCTGCCCATCTGCCCTGCCATCACCTTGGAGCCAGCCAGCTATGAGCTGAAACCTCCACAAACTGTGAGCCAAATAAACCTTTCTCCCTTCAGCTTTGGGTGTCGAGTATTTTGTCTCAGCAACAAGAAAAGTAACTAAGACGGTGAGGATGAATCATATACCACCTTGATGAAACAGGCATGCAGGGTTAATTAAAGATATAAAATAAAGAAAACTATTCAAAAATTGAATGGAAAAAAAGTAAAAGATTAGATTAGGTCATTTTAAAGCATTACAGCAATCGATCTTCTTCTAATCTCAAAACTATTTGTCTAATGATAAAGATTCATTTTAAATAACCTCCTGTGCTTATCATGCTCAGGTGACAGAGATTTATATTAAAAGTATTACCAGGATTAAGAATGTTTCATTTCCTATGTGATGGTCTTTTATTAAGACTCAGGCTAAAATAATAAAAAGAAACAAAAATTTAAATGAAAGCTAGGCTATAACTTTAAGGGCTTAAAATTCTTACCTTTTTCTTGGAGTTTTTTTTTTCTTCTGTTAATTTTTATTTTGAAGAATTGGTATATTTTGAAAGACACATTTTTTCTTATATACTATGTTCAAAAAGAATGAGGATTATCTCTGTTTTTAAAGCTAAATGTGATGTGAACAACATTTAATAACAACATTGTGTAAACAATAGCAGTCCCACAATTCTAAATCTATTTCTTTCATTACTACTGACACCTCAAACCCGAAGGAACACCATGGAAGTAAAACAATCCATTTCCTTCAACCTTTCCTGCTTGGTAATTACTTCCTGTGTTTATCAGCTATCTGCTTCCTGTGACCTATTTCTATGCATTTTCCCCTTATAAATGTCGGACAGAAAGACTGAACGGGAAAAAGTTTATACCAATCATTGGCAAATTCTTCAGTCTGTTTTTTTAAAATTGGAATTCCAGTAAGAAAGATAATATCACCTTTTCATTGTTGGTTTACAACAAGTCAACAGAAATGGAGAACTAAAGTATGTGTGTAGGACACTTAAATATTCATTTTTTTCTTTTGTCTTTATAAGTAGGGGAAATCATGTTTACTTATTGTTTTTCTTTGAATGTGTGTACAGTTCAAGTCCTCACTCATTTATTCAGTAAAACTCTTCAGGTTTTTTTTTTTTTTTTTTTTTTTTTTTTTCTTGAATGAATTGATAGCATTTATTTGTGACAGGCCTTTTAGTTATTTAGAAAACACATTGGTACACTTTCCATGCTCCTTTTAATTCATTCAAGATGATTTATTTAATTAGACAAATTAATTTCAAAGAGAGCCTATGTCTTGATGGAGAAATTCCCATGTATCAAAGACAAGATCCATTGGCCTCCTCTTTGAATTATTGCTTTGGGATATAGCAACTTCTGCTCTTAAATCATGGCTCCGGGGTCCCTGGCCGGGCTAAAATGTAAAACTGCAGGCTTCCCTGATGTTCTGGAGCCTCTGCTTCTCAGAATGTACAGGGAAGAATATACGTTACAAGAATTGCTGAAGAAGTCTGGGAAAGGTCACGCTGTTAAACCTGTTTCTTTGCTCCTGAACTCCTGAGAACCTGAACTGCGTGATGCTAGAGTCAAATCTGTGCATGTTTAGGTAAGAAGCAGCTGAAGACAGCTTTCCCTACACATTTTTATCCACAAAATCGCTCTGTGGTGCACATCTCTAGACTATTGTTCTGCCTAAGCTAAGTTGGGAAATGTTTCACAAAATAATAGCTTTTCAAGGACAAGATGGGACATTTTGCAAAAGCCTCAGGAATCTCAGGCTGTGGTTGGCTGACTGACCGGGGGGGGAGGGCTGGGGAGGTGCTCAGGCCTCTTCCCACAGGGCTGGGTCTGTAGTTTCCTTCCAGTGCAGACGCATTTCCCAACACATGAGTGAGAAGAAATGAGCTTAACAAACTGCATTATAAGAAGAAATCAGCCAGAGGAAGAAAACACTGGGTGAAATTATTGACAGGACAATACAATAGGGAAAGCTATCATTGGTTATTTAAATCTGCAGACTTACACAACAGCCAAAGTTTCCTGGTAGATATAGAACATTTTATAATATAGATCAGAATTTATAAGCTAATTAGTGGTCATAAAAATGGGGATTTGCAATTGGGAAATAATTTTATTCTATAGCATTAATGAGAGAGAAATCAAGCATCACTAATAAGAGCCTCACTTACTTTGCACCGAGTGCTTCCCACTAGTAAGGTAACTGATGCCAAAAGTGTGTTTTGAGGAGAGTGATCACAGAGTATGGTTACAAAATATCTACTGTTGTACGTGCACTCTGATTTGTGCCGAAGATACAAAACATAATCTAGATAAGGCTCTGGTCCTTACAATGCTCATGTTTTGTTAAATACACACAACTCCTCAGCAGGTGCATGGTCCTGGATGCCATGCAATGGGAGACGGAACCAAGGGCAGGAATCTGTAGAAGTATAACCTTCAGTGGCCATGTAGGAAGACAGGAAGGAAGGGTCAGAGCTCAGTAGTCACAGGAAGAAGGCGCAGGATGGCGGAATCCTAAACCAGAGGGGTCAAGCAAAGTGGAAAGGAATCCACTGAACGTATCTTCAGGATGCTAGCCTGAAAGTTGTGGGAGTAGCCTATGGGAACAATAGAGTGACACTGCATGACATGGTGGAGGAATACACAAACTGTCAGAACAGAACTCAACATGGGATACTCTCAAATGGATACAGTCACTTTTTTCTGTGGTGGGGGGACCACTCAAAATATCTGATCCACTGTAATACTGGAGAACCAAATAAACATTTTGCCCCTACTATATAGACTTGTTCCAAAATTATTTTTGCATGATTTTGAAGCAAGTTCAAAAATGGTTCTCAGAAGCCAGGTGTGGTGCCACATACCTGTAATCCCAGCTACTTGGGAGGCTGAAGCAGGAATATTGCAAATTTGAAGCTAGCCTGGGCAACTTAGTGAGCTCTTGTCTCAAAATAAATTTTAAAAACCTGGCCGAGAATGTAGCTCAATGGTCGAGTGCTTCTCTGGTGTACACAAGGTCCTGGGTTTAATCACCAGTACCACGACCACCACCAAAACCAAAAAAGAAGCTCTCAGAGAATGAGAGAAACATAATCAAGAAAACACTACAAGCCAGAAAGATGCATTTTTCTGAGAAAAAAAAAAAGACACACTAAGCCTAATATAAATATAAAGCACTATTATGGATAGATTCTTCAATATATGATGATGAGTCAATTTATATTACTATATAAATATTCCTTTTAGTGTTGTAAATACTTCCATCTGATGCCTAAGAAGTCATTGAATAGTATGATGTATATCTACGGTCCCAAGGAATAGCCATCAAGATAAGAGGACTTTCTTATAATTCTAGCTGAAGCAGACCTCACCACATGACCCGAGGCTTGCCAATGTTGGCTATGTGGATTATTTGACTGTGGTCCATTCCCACACGATTGTGCTTTCTAGTGGGAAATGCAGTGAATAGCATCTCTCTTCTATTCATTCACAGACAGCAGTATAATATCTCCATCCATGGTGGTGTTTTAAATTGCTTAACAAGAAGAGCACAGTTCCTTAATAGAACTGTCCACGGAAGTGTCACTGCATTATAATATTTAGGGGACATGGTAACAGTGCCACACTCTTGAGAAAGAGCCTGAAGAACTAGATTTAGGAACCAAAAAGGTTCTTTCCTTGAAACGCAGCCCCAAATCGTGAGTGGGGAAGAATCAGGAAAAGAGTAAGAAGGCTGGAGTCAGAATCTCAAGAGGAGAGTAGCAAAGCAATATGGTAGAACCCCGACCAGGAGAAGGTGACTGAGCAGAAGGGCTATCAGTGTGGAATGAGACACCACACGTGGCACACGACCTAGAGTGGTATCCCAAGAGGTCGGGGCACCAATAACAAATAGGGGAACTCAGAAAATAGTAAAGATCCTGAAGACAATGGCAGATGGTCCTTGTACTGTGGTAGAAAGGAATTACCAATGTGGGAAAAGAATGAACCTTATAGTGCTGAGCTGGAGTTAGAGGTATCACTGTGAACTCAAAGTTTTCATTATATAACTAAAAACCAATAAAAGGGCTGTGGGTTGTAGCTCCGTGGTGGACCATTTGCTTAGCATGTGTGAGGCCCCGGGGTTCCATCCTCAGCCCTGCAGAAAGACATGCGAGCAAAATACAAATGTTGATTGGGTGGGGGTGTATCTATATTTTTAACTCTTAATTTTTCTTTCAGAACATTCCCCACTAAAAGGAACCCAGGCTCTTTTATGAAATGGACGATTCCAGCGCTGGGCAAAGAAAGTACAAGATGAACTGAGAATACCTTATTTTGCCTGAAAATAAATAAGTGCTCTAAATAGTCTGGGGATATGTCAAAACGATCTAGAAACCAACTTGAAAGGGCTTTTATTGGCCAAATTTGGGGCAATTTGAGCAACAAAATAAATAATGATAGCAGCCAATTATGACCTATTGATTATAACCAGTTAAAACTAATGATAAGTGGGTAAAAGAGAAATTTCCTTTGAGTGCAATGCCCCCTAATAAGTGTAAAATAAATGATGAATTGGAAGATCACTATTTGACAACCATCATAGTAATAAATGATTCTAGAGAAATGTTCTGATGTTTTCAAAGTATATACCCTGAAAATACTTGTTGAAGAAGAGAAGAAAATATATAGTAGGAACACCACAGTTACAACACAGCAACATGTCAGTGAGTAATATCCCGGTGTTGGGACAAATCTGAATAGTGTCACCTAGTGCAAGGGGAAGAAGACCACCTCACTGCTATGATGGGAGTGCAAAAGTACACAGCTTTACTCATGAAGAAACATCAGAAAGATACGTATCGAGGGACACCATGCAGGATGTCTAGTCCTCAAAGATGTCAAGGGTGTCAAAGTCAAGAAAAAATTGAGGAAATTCTACACACGGAATGAGCTACACTAGCAGCATGTGTATTTGACAGTATGTTCAAGATACTAGCCATTTCAATAAGGCAAGAAAGGGGGAGAAAGGAACAAGGGAATAAGTAAAACCTTTACATGCAGATTATTTACTAGAAAATACCTAAAAAACTTTACAGAGAATTAATAAGTAAAATTAGAAGGGTCATCATACAAAACTATTGTATATGTAATTCTTAGCACCAAACAGTTGGAAAAAACAAATTTAATATTCTATTCTATTTAATTTTATTTTAAAATAAAATTAAAAATTCTGGTATTCAGATATCAATTTAATCAAGATAAATCATTCACGCACACTAAAAACCACAACATGTTGCTGAGAGAAGTAATTCAATAAATGCAAGAATGTACCACGTTTTCCTGACTGGAGGACTCGATATTGTTGACCTGTGCATTATTCTCAGGGTGACCTACAGATTCATCATGGTGTCTGTCATTATCCCAGCAGTGTCATATTTTGGAGAAATTAGCAGATTTTCCCAAAAATCTACAGAAAAATGTAGCCAAATAGACAAAAGAATCTTTAGAAGGAGCAAAATTAGAGATAGTACCTCTCCTGGTTTCAATATTTACAATAAAGCTATCGCCATCCTTATTTTTTTAAAATAAACTCTACAGTTTTTATCTGTATGGTCCTGGCCAACTTCCTGAGACTCCCTGAACTCAATCTTCGTATCTGTGAAAGTAAAAATAATACAAATAAGCACATACGCGATATACATCCTAAGTGACATAAGACAATTTGATTCCATACTGGACGCTAAATACATATCAGTTGTACCAGAAAAAAATCGCCATTTGGGGGAAAATTGAGTCATACGCTAGGTACATCATTTAGGAACCCTATTTGGCACTAAAGAAAAATACTAGCTACATTGGAAAAATCATCATTTGAGGGAAATTTTAAATGTATGCGTATACACATACGTCTCATGTTTATATTTCATTTTAGATAGTTTAAAGAATAGTTATATAAATGCAACACTGGATTTTGAAAAGATATTTAAAGTATATTTGGAAAATCAATAGTCGGCATGTTACAAATGCAAAATCCAAATAAAGCTACTTATTTCCTGTGTATTGTGAAATAGCCACACCATAAGACAGTCGTGAAATGACTTACATGTGTATGGAACACGCTGTCATTGTTCTCGCCCTCATCCCGACCCATAAAGAACAAATGTACATTGCCAGCCTCATATGCTTCACGGCCCTTACTCTGTATCTCAGCTGTTGCAATCTCAGGTAATATTTCCCTTTCATAGCTTTCTCCAGGCCAGACCACGTTCCTCGCGCCACATCTCTGCATTCCGTTTTCCCTGGCAATGATAAGGATTTTAGGCAGTTACTGGAGTGAATTAGTTACATTTACAATGTCGATATCACCAGGCATCAGGGCCGGGGCTTGGCGCTGGAACTCATGGCTTGTAGTTTTGCTCCTCTTTATGGGCAGTATGGACAGTGCTGGAAAAAACAATCACAAGAACTGAGGTTCACATCAGGAAAGGTTCCTATAACCAAGAAGGAAGATCTGAGCCTGCGCTCAAGGGTCTTTCACTGCTGTGACAGTGCCAGATGCTGGCAGGGATGGAGGGGGTGGAGGGTACCGGGTGTCACAGCTGTCCAGAGTATTTTTGCATTAAAAAGCAGTGGTCAATTTTACAGCAGTTACATTACACCATTTAGGATTCTATCAAAGAACAATTTGCTGTAGGCACAGGATTGCTTGCTTTCTCACACGATTGCTATACTACAAGGGGTCATATGCGTGGATGTAATTTGTAAGTTATATTAAGCCATATAATTGTAAATGAACGTAGCCATGAATATCCGTACTACTCTCAGTACACTTTCCTGAACAGTGAGGAACACCAGGAGGCCTGGACCAGCGGCCCACCTACCCTAGTACCCGCGCCTTTTGACAATGGCCTGAGGGGATATTATTAAAAACACGGTGCAGCTGCTCTCCATGACCTTAAACTCAGAAGCCTAAGAATGTGCACCGCACACTTAGCACATACTTATCATCTCTCAAATAAAGCATCCTAGTTTTTACTCCCTCGGACACATTAGTAATTTTTAGATAATGAATAAATTTATTTCTAGAGCAAATCAGTTTATAATGATGTGCTATTTTGGTGATGTATTTCTCTTCTTCCTTGTCTTCAATGTTGAACAAATAATATATATAATTTTCAAAGGTTTTAGCTATGTGAATAATCCACTCACTCCAGCTCACTGACACAATGAGCCACAGAATTTTATTGTATGGATCGTTGGCGTGGTCGCGATTCCACCTCCCGTGGAGCTATTGTAACCCTTGTGTAGATGGCTGCTTCCTTGCTCTAAAAGCGATGCCTTCTATGTGGTCACTGAACCAAATGTGTCTCAAAGAACAATAGAGGACCCTGGATAGAGTCTGACTTTTTTATTTCATTGTGATCACCAGAAATTTCTAAAATTCAACTTACCCTATTAGAATTTCAGGCCCCATAATAGGCATTTGAAGCAGCTCTGTTTAAAACTCATTCAGCTTTTCTCAAATGCAGGTAACAAAACCAAGTGGAGGGTGGCTGTTAGGTGACATACAAATATTTAATTTGGAAACTCATTCTCGAGGTTAAAAAATCAACCAAAAATAGCGAGAAAAACAAACCAGCGTTTCTCAACTTGTATTATGAAATATCAAACCATCTATACCAGTTGTCATACTAATAATTTTCACCTAGTTCAGAAAATACTGCATCGGTGTTTTGTTGTTTTTTTTTTCCAAATGCAGTTTCCCAAGCAGCAGTGGCACACCTGGAAACTTGTTCCAATTCAAATGCTTGGGCTCCATCCGAAGACCTGGGAAATCAGGCACTACGATGCTGGCCCAACAGACTGTAGTCTAACAGAGTGTTTGGAGGCCTTTTCTGACCTCTCTTCCCTGCAGCCTGATGACATCCACAGCAAAGGAAACCTGTGGCTACAGTATATTAAATGAAAAGTGGGATTTACATGTGTGATTAAGGGTATACACCTGGATTATTTGGATGGGCCCACTCTAATGACAGCTCTTAATTATTTCTGGGGATCAGAGAGATGCAGAAATAAAAAAACAAGAGAGAGACAGAGAAAGGGAAGGCAGAGAGAGTCCGGGGAGAAGATTCCAATCTCTTCAATTGGTGCTAAAAGGCAAGGGCCACAAACAAGGATGAGACGGAGGTCTGTAGCAGTAAGGGGGGCCCACAAGTGACGGTCGGTAAGGAAATAGGGCCTCGGTCCTGAAACGACATTGAACTGATTTCTTCGAACAACCTTTATGAGCTTACAGGTGCATTCTTTCCAGGAGCCTTCAGAAAAGAAGAAACCCTTAACAACACCCTGATCTCAGCCCTGCGATACTCACGGCAGAAGGACTAGCTGAGCATACTGTGCACAGACTTCTCATATGCAGAAGATACAAAATAATAAATTAGTCCCGTTTGTGTTAAGCTGCTAGTTCTGTGCTGCTTGTTATGACAGCAATAGAAAGAAATAATGTATTCAAGTTTGAGAACCACTGTTGAAGATCGTGGCTAACAATTACCATCATCTATGCTGTTGATCTCATATAGTTGGAACCACATGGGTAAAAGGGGTTTCCTTCATTTTTGTGCTGAACCATGCTGGCTTCTGTGTAAAATGAGAATATACTATGGTGCATGGAAATCGTGGTTAGTCTCACGGGTTGACAGTTCTGATGTTTATTAACTTTCAAATGAGATATTCCTGGATTTAATTCCAGACCCATCATTTTCTAAATAAGAGACGTCATTAAATTTATTTTAACTGTCTTTCGACAATGCCCTTTGTAGAATGAGGTAACTATCTACCCAACAATACTATTTGGAGGATTAAAATAGGTGAAATATACAATATACTTGACAGTTACTAGGTGCTCAATGATTACATCTTGCTGTGACAATCTTGGGGCTCAAAAATGATACCCCCCCCAAACACGCTGCTTTTGATTTCAAACAAAAAGCATTTGAGCAGCAAAGAATGCAGAAGGGTTTTCTCTAAACTTCCCTTGTTTACTTAAACACCAGATCTGCCAAAAAACTCACGTGGATTAAAGTTCTCCTATTGAAATTTCATTAACCGAGAAGGTTTAGCTGCCAACGAGACTAAAATCCAAGCACCTCACCTGGAGCCCAGAGGAAGCCCACGCCATTTTCTGTTCTCCAGTTTCATTCTCTCCCCCTCAAAATCATTTACTACTCTTCTAAAAGGACCTACAGCTGCCCCTCCCCTGTTACCTAGGCCAACAGCAGCTTGGTCTCCCCTGTCTGGCACCTCTCAGACCCTGAGACTGGTCTGGCTCCTGTCCTTATGCACACTGACGCATTGTACCACGGCTCCTCCACAGAGCTGTCACTTGTCAGTTCATTTAAGCAGACTCAATTATTGAACCTATAGGAGAAAAGTTGAACTTCCTACAAGAACTACAGAAAACTCACATTTAGGAGACAGAGCAGCAAATGGAATCTCTGTCTTCTATTTCTTTTCTCAGAAGCAGAGTTTGAGATGGGCCTTGAACATGTGATTCACTTTTGACAAGGAACATGCAAATACTGCATGAATTATACAATAGGATATTTTCCTCATTGTTTCTCTTGCCCCAGTATAACCCACTTTACCTGGGTTGTATAAACCACTAATTTGCTAGGCTCCTCATCTCGAAATTCTGTTAAGCTCTATTTCTTTCTGTATCACTAAATGTTTTAGAGCTTTTCCCTCACAATGACCCAAAGTGGTCTTAAATCATATTCCCTCTGCATTCCAGGATGGAACTTGGTTAATTCAAATCAAGTTTCTAATGGCTGAGACTTTTCAAAGAGACAGCATCTGTGATAGTCAGCTTTCTGTTCCTATAGCAAATGCCTGAGATGCTCAGATAGATTGTAAAGGTGGAAGGTTTATCTTGGCTCATCATTTTAGAGGCCCTGTTGTGGTTTGCCTGCGGCAAAATAACACATCATGGTGGGAAGAGCACTGAAGAGCAAAACTGTTCACATTTGACTGGGATGCTAAAAATGTTAGAGGAAGACTAATATTCTGGGGTCCTCACTGTCCCCTTCAAGGGTGCTGCCTCCCACAAGGTCCTCAAACTCCCCACTAGGCCTCTGCTCTTAAAAGTTCTGCCATCTTCCATTGACTGCCAGGCTGGAACTGAGCCTTTACTCCTCAGACTTTTAGACAGTCCAGAGTCAAACTAGACCAGTGTTTATGTGTTGCCATTCACCACTACATCAGAGACATAACTTTATGAGAATTGTGATCAAAGACTTCTGAATGAGAATATAGCTAAGCTACCTAATTCCCAAATCATAACATGTAAGACCCTTCAGTTACTAAGTATATTCTAGTATTGTCCTGGTTTATTTAAAGTTTCTGGGAGTGGAGACAATGAATTTAGTAAGGGAAGAAAGAAAATGGCACCATCTTTAACAATCAGACATGATGATATAAGACAATTTCCAAAAATCTAAAGCAATATTTTAATATATGCCAAGTTCTATGCCCACCACACAAAGAAGAATCAAATACTTAACTTTAAAAGGAGCTTTTATAAGGGAATACAAGAAACAACTCCTAAGTTATCCCACCTCTCGAAACACCATCACTGTGATTGCCAAAATTTTAGCTTCTGGTTTCCCACACACTCTTTGAGATGCAGCTCACAAACACTGATATCATTGCACCACCACAAATCCATATCACTATCAGAGATGAGCTCGATTTCAATGAATTCCTGTGAGAACTGATAAAAGCACATCTTTCTACCACTGAGCAGAAATTCATTAATGTGATGGATAAAAATGGAAAGAGATTAAATACTGTACCTTCTAAAATCAGTGAAAAAAAGAGCCTCAATTACTTTTCATCTATTTTAAATTACGAAAATCTGATATAGGAATTTTCCTTGTAATTTTCAAAATATTTGAGGCCAACCATTATATATATGATAAAAAAATTCAAAAAGAATAATATTTTCATAGATTGCCACAAATAAAGTCCATACTTTATGATGTAAATAGCCCAATATAATATTGGCTTCCTATTTCAAAAGCATTTTGTAATGTTTTTCAATAACACAGAGAAACAAGATGCTTCAGTCAGTAGTACTGTTGAATAAACATATTTCAGAAGACAACAGTTAAATGAGGGTACAAAAATTCAATATCCATAAAAAAAGAGGATAGTCAAATGTGTTTAGGTGAAGTTGCTCTTATGAAATTAGAGGTATACAGAATCTCTTTATCCTTATAGTGTTTCCAGTACTGACCACAAATAACAGAGCAGAGTTTGGCAACTACACAATTGCATGTATTCAAATGACCACAGTTTGACTAATGCCAAAATACAAATGATGCCATTGGCTTCAGGAATATTAATTTCCTCTTTAAGCACAGTACAGTTATGGTAAAGGTAAACTGAGTTTCTCAGGAGATAATTAATGTAGACATTTTTGTCCTGAGCCTACTATCTTCTCTTATGTACAGACCCGAAATGAGCTGTGAGGCTATTTTATTTTATATTAAAGATGAAAAGGCATAAAATAAATGCTCTATCATGCTGAGTTTTAGTTTTATAGACAAAAAGATGGATGCTGGAGCATGGTTTATGTTATAAAACTTCCATTTGATTAAAAATCTTTCCCAGTACTCCTATGTACACTACTGGAGAGGCACTGGGGATGTGAGAAGTGAATGTGACAGATACATTGGCTGACCAGTCACTAAATATCCAGGTTATGGCTTTAATGTTTCAGCCTCTATGTGGGAAGTTTTCAGTGCTATGACCAGTTCCTGGCAGTGGATAAGTGGAAGTGACATTCGTCACCTCAGATAGAGAGTGGATTAGAGCTAGTACGCCTCCTAGGTGCTTCTGATGCCTCGTTGCAGTGGCCTTGGCATAATAAAAACATGGGAGATCCCCAGCTCGCTCACATGGTGCTGGGGCGCGTTTCAGAAATACACTGAGATTCCGGGGCACTAATACAAGTCACCCAGGTAAATATTAAAAGGAACGACTCAAGCATAGAAGAGTCCATCTAGTGTACACATCTGTTTCTTACAATATATGTTCTTACATGGCCTTAAAGTGTGGACATAAGCCTGTCAGATGTGCGCAAAGACAGAATGAGAGTGGAGACCATGGAAAGAAAGAAGATAGGAAATCTCTATCCTTAATTTCCTACACAGCAACACATTTCACTGTGTCTTATGTTGACCACATATTACTTTTACATAGTTAATCTACTTTTAACAGAGTTCTTCATCACCATTATTCCAAAAATTAAAATGTTTGTTGTGTGTCTAAATTACACACTTTAAATGTGAGGGATTAGGAATTTTCTGTATAAAGAGACTAAGCAAAATTAACTAACTTGATTCTTAGAACAACAGGAAGTTTATAAATAGAAAAAAATACTATCAAGAAGCAGAACGCTGAGGCTTTTGAAAAATATACTGAAACATATATAAGACAATTAAAATATGTAAATGTCTGGAAATTAAGAGAAGGCATATTTTCTGAGCCTCAACAGAGACGAAGTTTTACAAAAACATAACCCAAGCCAAAAGTGGTGAATGACTCTATTGTCTAAATTTCTTAGTATTTAAATGAAGATAACAATCTGTTTTAGATTTTATGTTCCTGAAACTCAGGTTTTGAGAATTCCTAAAAGCATATGAAGCCAGAAAAGAAAACTGTGCACATACTTGTACAGGAAAACAGTTAATGAAATGTCTTGTTCCATCCCTCAAAATCAGAGAGGGCAATACGACTTGTCCTAACACAGTGGCTCGCAGAGCTTTAGGGACAGCAGCAGACCATTTCCAAAAGTTGACTCAGCCTTTTCTATGACCTCAGACGAGAAAACATAGATACACTTTCGCTTTTACAATGTCTCCTCGTGTTTTATTGTGTTTTGTTCAGCAAAACCACAAATGCGCTTTTCCTGATTCTACATTCCTTCCCTGGCTAGTTTGCATCATCTAAGTGACTTTTATTGGTGATTTGAACTCAAAAATAATATGAAATCAAGGTCAAGGTCATTCTCATTTCACAGACTGTACTCGCACTGTTTGAAATTTGGAGGAAGAAGTGGTTCCTAAGTCTGGAGACCATTCAAGGAAATGCAGAAGAATTGACTGCTTCAAGAGACCATTTCTCCCCATTTAGACTGATACTTGATTCCTCTTCCTGAGAGGGAGAACTGTGCTTAAAGTATCTAATTTTCACCCACA
Organism: Hystrix cristata; assembly: GCA_004026905.1. Taxonomy (NCBI): domain Eukaryota; kingdom Metazoa; phylum Chordata; class Mammalia; order Rodentia; family Hystricidae; genus Hystrix; species Hystrix cristata. Next base: position 70,890 of record PVJO010006135.1, read on the forward strand.
TGCAAGTGACTGGATGGGCTTTTGTGTTGCCTCATTAGAGGTAGGAAACGAGAGCGCTTTGCGTGCAAGAAATTGATGTTTTGTGAATGAAGAACCAACTCTTGCACAGACTAATGGTGCGATCAACGACAAAACCATTTCCTATTTTTGGATTCAAAGCTAAATTACATTTTCTATACCTTGTTTCATCTAAGCATGAATATTCATTAACCAGTTATATTAATATCCCCTGAATACCTTTCATAGCATGGGTGAAAATAATCTTAGCAACATATTTTAATATTAAAAATTATACAAAGTATTATAGAAATGTTACCCAATTCAATAACTTTAATTTGTGTATATTACCTTACACATGCACTTATTTATAAGTTACATTTATTTTGCACTACTTGCATGCATCTTACTTTTATGACGTACCATTCTATTGTATACATCTTAAAAATTTGTATACATGTCTCATCATACTCATTTACAATCACTAAATGCCATTCTTTCAAACATTTCCATTATCGTAAATAGACAATTTGATACTGACTAGAAATCCTTCATTGACAATTGGAAGGTAGGGACCCCTCTTAATTCTAATTTTCATTTCTAATTATGTGAGAAATGTAAACATTCTAAAGTGAGAAGATTATTTTTCCAACTAATTTAAATCTTACTTTTCTCATTTTCCATCATGGAAACTGCAGCAAAAGAGACTGACTTCAACTATTCCCATAATGACTAAAGACATTCTTAGTCATACACGAAGGCAGAAGTGTGCAGTACTTTTACCTTCAGAAAACAACACAAAACAAAACAAACCTTCACACCTGGCTTCACCTTCCATGCTTATCATCACAGATTTTAAATACTACGCTTCAGTGTGTGTTATAGAAAAGAAAATGAGCAGTGGCTCCAGGGCACGGGGATCTGACAGAAGTGAGCACAGAGGGACCCTTGAACACAGCATTTTCAGCATGTTACCTAGATTCACTCTCCTCCTGCTAGGAAGGGAAATGTTCTCACAGTAGGAACACACTTCATCTTTGTGGTTTTAGAAAGAAATCAAACCTAGAATCAGCCCACATTTTCAACAGAGACTTCAGTTTTCTGCTAAGCACATATTCTGCTGTCTCACCGAACCCCTGAGACTCTAGGAGAGGCCAAAAACAATATTAAATTCTGTGAGCCCAGATATATCTCACTGTGTTCTTTCCATCTTTCCCACCGTGGCCATCTGTATTAACTGCTGCAATATATGATTGACAAAGCTGTGTTTCTTCAGAAATGAGCTTGTGTTTCCCTGTCTATGTTCCCAGTTATAGTCTAGGCTCCAAGGTGGAAATCCTGGGAGCCTCGCTCACTGAGGATGGTGTTTTCCTCCATGTCCCCTTGTCCTGTGTATCACCCATGTTGCCATCACAGCCTCCTCTGCCCACCTTCTTCAGGGCCTGCATGGCAGGCCAGCCTCAGGTAAGGCGAAGCAAGCAGAACACCATGAAGATGCCCAGGTAATTGTGCCTTCTCACGGTGATTTCTTTTGGCTACACAGCTAGATAATCTGTTCTCAGGCACCATCAACTGAAGAAGAATAACTTGGACCAAAATAAGAATGATGGAAACCAAAACCAGATGCTCAAACCCTGAAGCTCTATTTTCTCTAAGGACACATTTTGTGAATGTAATCTTTAACACAAAAATAAGGCAACATGTTCTAGTAGCTAATTGTATCAGTTCTTCCTTATTTCCCTTCTTGTTCTTAAGAAGCAAATTGATTTGACAGTATGCAGAAATTCCTGTAGTATGTGCCTCGAAAGTTAAAAAAGTATCTGTGTTTCATTAGCCTCTGAAAGCTTAGATGTCTGTTGAATGTGTCCATATCTGTAACTTTCAGAAGGGAAACAAGTCAGCCTTGACCTAACATCTGTCTAAGACATTAACTACTTTATAAATTATGTGCTATTCAAAAAAGCATGTTGAATTACACTCCTCAGAAGACGCAGCACTCTTCTTGAAAATTAATGCGCAGTGTTTGTATCAAATGGACTGAGCTGCACACTCACAGATATTTTTTTTTTCTATGATCAGAGAGAAGACAGGAGGCTAGAGAAGGCTCCCCATGGCTTGCAGGAGTGAAACTTCATCAACACAATGTGATCTGACCTTCGACTTCTGCCCATCTTCATCACACAGTGCACATACAGCAGACGAGCCCACTCTCTACACAAAGACCAGGAAAAAAATCTCAACTCATCTCTGCACTACTGTATTTTATATTTTTCTAAATTTTTACCAGTCCAGCAACAATCCCTTGCTGGGACCCAAGGAGTGTAGCGTCCTCAGATGCTGGCAAATCACAGGGCGGAGCTTGCCAGAGAGCTCAGGCCCAGCGACCGCCTGGGAAGGAGAATTCCCCACAGAAGGCGGACGTGGTCAAGGCCCAGATTTTGTCTTCGGAAGTGACTAATAGGATTAATCATATTTAAATGAAGTTCACTGTAAGATGCCATCATCCTTGTAGTACTGCAAGATAAAGGTAACTAAACAGAATAAAGAATATGAACTTCGGGTCGCATTTATCAAATTGGTATAAATGCAATAAAGTAAAATTACAAAGCTTTTTTGAAATATATGACGTAGATTTAATGAGTAATGAGCATTAAACCAAAGGTTTTGAGAGACGGTGTCAAACTTTACCTCTTCCAATTAAATTCCTGTGACCTTGGTAAGACATTTAACCTCTGTGCACATTTTCTGCCTCACGTGTGCTAGGAATGTTGGTGTGCATTTCCCAGGACTGGGGTGAGGACTCAATGAGATAAAGAACCTGGAAATGACTGCATGCAGTAAATCTCTAGGGAATGCAGACAAATCCTAATTTATATTAAAAATGAGTTCATTGAGAGAAGGTAGATATTAAGAAAAAATAAAGTAAAATGAAGTAAGGATAAATGACTCACGAATCCCACAGTTCTGAGTCCACACTCCATCCATCCGCATATCAAGTGATTCCGGTTAATTTACTCTATACTTGTATCCAAACCTCACCCCCTGCCTTTTTAAAAAATCAATTTAGTCCAGAATAACTTGAATCATTACTATTTCCCTGAATAAGCAACTTTAGGATTCAACTCTAAAAGCCTGACATTTCATTTGTTGACATAGGAGAGTTTTCAAGACCATTATACCATTTATAAAAGGCTGAGTTTCCTTTTGGTTGATATATTGACAGCATAATGCATCCAATGGTTGAGTTGATTTTTTTTCTACCCACAAATTTTCCTCTTCTAAATCTAATATAGACAGAGTCTTGTTTATCTTTCAGGAATTTTCTATTTAAAAAAAAAGACCAATATAGTTTACAAAAAGAATGTTTATGAATTACAGTACTGTCACACAGAAATAGAAGCTCTCCCTCTTTTTCTACATAAAAATGACCTATCTTTCTGCAAAATTGTGGAGAAGACAGAGGATGAAGCAAACAGGAATGTTTTTAAAAGCTTACAAAAATTTTATTATTTCGATTGGACCATATCTTATTCTAGGAGACTTATGGGGAAAAAAAGAAAAGAAAAAGACTCCTTGTCTGCTACCAAACTGCATAAAATCTCTTCTTTAAACCTCAATTTGAATTCTCTAACCTGTATCAGGTTGTCTTGCTACTTTGTGATACAGATATGTCAGTCTGTATAATACAGTATGATAAGTATCATGGTAGAGACACGGCCAGTAGAATCTATGTCACAAACAGATAAAATACAGTCCTACTTTATTCCAATGAAATAAATGGAGGATTAAGCCTACATTTCAAATTGCTGCAAAGTTCTTATCTCAAAACAAAATTCTCCTGCCCCCTACAAATACTTCAAGGGCTAGAGAGACTTGGGCAGTCCGAGGATGGGAGCTCCGATTGTTCCACGGCCAGCCAGCTCCCGGATAAGCCAGCCTCCAACTACCCTTCATGTTTCAGAAAAATGGAGTTGCTGTTGACAACGTGCCATACACATTTTGAAATATTCATTCATTCGTTTAAAAATAAGCATGTTTGATATTATGTTCTAAGCACTATTGTGGATTCTAGAACTATAACATCTAGGAAAATAGAACCATTTATGTTTTATTAATGTTGCAGTTCACTGGCAATAAGAACTACTTAATGTGTAGTCTGAGCTGGGTCCTATCTTTATACTAACTTATTTGCTTTTTCCTGTGAAGAAAATATTATTATTTCAATTTTCTGAGGGAGTTAAGTAAAACACAAAGAAGGTAAATAATTTGTCCAGCATTCCACAGCTAGTAAGAGACTGATTTAGGATCTGAACTCAGATGGTCTAGTTGTAGAGTGAGGGGTTATGACCAATACATTACATTATTCTGTTGTTAATATCAGTAAAATTCTGAATTTTGCTTTGAACTCAGCTATCAAGGGACGGCAGTCTGCCCTTCTGGATTTCCAACGGGGTGTATGTCTCTTCCCTAAAGGCCAAAAGAGAGCAAGTCCTGTTTCTCACTGCTCATTTTTAGTGGTACCAGGCCTACCCGCAGCACCAGCTCTCACTGATTTAAACACCATCCTGCGGGTCTTTTCTTCCCATATGATCCTCACAGGCTTTTTCTTTTCCAATCCTCTGAGCACAAGAGACTTTTAAAAATAGGACACCCACATCACCAGTTAAGGCCAACATCCTGATTGTTCCTAGGAAGTTCCAGTCTCCGTAACACAAAATACACATGTCTAACTTGATGAACTGTAAATTACCTACCGTTCCTCCAAGATATTCTCTTATCAGTCACGCAGTGATTTTTCTCACTGTGTAAAGAAGACATTAAGACTGGAGGAGAACATCAGCTAGATGGAAGAGAGATACCAAATTACGTCCCCCCAGAAAAACAAGACGTAGATTGTAACCATGAGCAAAAATAGCCTCGGAAGGGTTCAAGATTCCAGTGCATCTACACGAAGGAACAAAAAATGGAGAATAACCACACAGGGAGGATCACTGGGATGATCAGCATCCTTGAGACGTCTGGAAGGGAGGGAGTTAGCCATATTTTCAATATGGCAAGAACAGTCTCCATGGTCCTTGATGGCCTGCTCTTCAGAGGACACTGGCCAGTTTTCCCACTGAGGTAACCAAGAGCCACAGCCACTAAAACCCCCCAAAGAGAAAAATCTACACCCCTTCACCTCCCCGGGACGAGGCCACCCTGCTCACAGCCCTGTGGGCCTGGGCCCAGTTCTGCAGCTTTTCCAGGTGTGTCCGTGCCTCAAACGCTGGCTCCCCAGCCACACATGTGCCAGCACTGTGGGGATCACAGCCAGCATCTGGGAGCCCCGCACTCCTGACCCAGCTTTGCTGCTGCTTGGTTAGCACCTGCACGTCAGACGTCAAAGCCCCCATCTCCTTGAGTTCACCCAGAACACTGGCCCCAGAGCCACTGCTGCTCCGCTCACACCTGTACTGCAGGCTTCAGCTCTGTGCCTTTCCATGAGCACCTGCACTGTAGTGTGTCCGTCCCAGGTCCTTGGACATTCATTTCGTTGCCTGTGCTCCAGACCTGAGTCCACAGCCAGACACCCACACGCTCTCCCCTCAGCACCAAGAGGAATCTGTTCAGCTGCAAGTTTCTCTGTGGGAAAATCAGAGATCGGGAGAACCCAACAGTCCTTGCTATTGCTGCAGACACTCGCAGCTGTGGCCACTGAGTACTCCTGAAACACTCACTGTGACACTGTGCCTTCTCTTAGCCAGTGCTCATTTTTTGGGGGGGAGGTGCTGGGGATTGAACTCAGGGCCTTGTGCTTGCAAGGGAAGCACTCTAACCACTGAGCTAAATCCCCAGCCCAGCCAGAGCTCTTAAACCCACCAGTGAAGGTCATTTCCCACCTAAAACTGTCCATAAAGTCTGGGAAAGGTGACTGCTTCATCAAAAGTGTACATATCATGGCAAGACAGCAAGAAACCTGGAAAACTATGTAAACATGTCTGCCCCAAAAGAGGACAACACTTTTCCTGTAACTATTCCCAAACACATCAATCCACTAATTAGCTAAACAATTCAAAATAATTGTGTTAAGGAAGCTCAGCAAACCCCAAGAAAACACTGGTAGAAAATTTAACAAAATAATCAAGTCAACAACATAGAAACAAAATTAGAGGTTCAACAGAAAAATAAAAATAATAAGACAGAACCAAATAGAAATTGTGCAGCTGAGGAAAACAACGATCATTAATGGTAGAGTTGATCAAGCAGAAGGAAAAACACAAACTTGAAGAAAAAAAACATCAGAAAATATCCAGTCCAAGGAAAAGAAAATAAAATTGGATAGCAAAGATAAAAACTGACAGGATTTATGAGACATTATGAAAAGAACTAATTTTGCATTTTAGAATTTTAAGAGAATGAAAGGGGGGATTAAAATATTATTTAAAGAAATAAAGGCTGGAAATTTCCCAAATCTGAGTAGAGATAGGAATATCCAGATACATGCAGTTCATTAGTATTCAGTGAGTTGTTCAAACTAAAGAAGACTTCACTTCCTTAAATATTTTAAAATCCAACTCTCAGAGCCAAAAAGAGAATCTTCACAGAAGCAGGAGGGAAGAAGTTCTTCACATACAAGAGAACCTCCATCAGACTATCAGTGGATTTCTCAGCAGAAATGGATGTTCTCAGGCCAAAAGAGTAGGATGACATTTTCAAAATGCTGCAGAAAAATGATACTATGCCCAGAAAAAATGTCCCTTAGGAATGAGGACAAAATAAAGACTTCAGTGGACAAACAAAACCTCACGTTGTTCATTCCCACTGAGTCTGCATTGTAAGAAATGCTAAGGGGGTTCTTCAAGCTTAACTTCAGGATACTCTAATATTGTCATGTTGATTGCAACTCTTTTGTATCTTTAGTACACAGGTTAAAAGGCAACACTATGAAAAATAATAGACAATAACTTGCTACAATATTAAAAGATGCAAATTATGACATTGAAATTACAAAATGGGGAGAGAGTAAACATGTAGTTTTGTATACAACTGAAGTTATGTTTTTGTCAGTTTAAATAAAGCTAACTATAACATGTTATATTCAAGCCTTGTGGTAACCACAGAGCCAAAGCATACAGTAAATATACAAAAGATAAGAGAAAGGAATTTAAGCATACTACTGAAAAAAAAAATCATCATATCACAAAGGAAGACCAAAAACAAGACAGAAAGAAACTAATGAAGGTCTTACAAAATAGGCACAAGGCAATTAAAAATGTTGAGTAAACCCTTATCTGGAGGTAAATACCTTGAATGCAAATGAGCTAAATTCCCAGATCAAAAGACATACAGATGAATCAACTATATGCTGCCTATAAAATACTCACTTGCTTAAATGTGATCAACTCATCTTCAGCAAAAGTGTCAAGAATACACAATAGGAAAAGCATGATCTTTTCAATAGGTGAAATTAGGAAAATTGGATACCCCCATGTAGAACAATAAAATTAGATTCTTATACTATGAACAAAATCAACCCCAAATGGATTAAAGATTTAAATATAAATCCTAAAATCATAAAACTCTTAGAACTAAATAGGGAGGAAGTTCATGACATTGATCTTGGCAATGATTATATGGATATGACTTCAAAAGCACAGCAAAAAAGAAAAACAGGACAATGCAATATACTAAAATTTTCTGCACAACAAAGGAAACAGCCAATGAAATGAGAGACATTCAGAGAATGGAAAAAAATATTTTCAAGTTGTATATCCTATAAGGGATTAATATCCAAAATATATAAGGAACTTACTTAGCTCAATAACTAAACAAAATAAAATAAAAACAAATTGATTCAAAAATAAGCCAAGTATCTGAATAAACATTTTTTTTTCCCAAGGAAGATGTACAAATGTCTAAACAGGCATAGGAAATATGCTCCTCAACAGTCATCTGAAAAATGCAAAATCCAATCACGATGAGCTATGTCTTCACACCTACTAAAATAGTTGTTTTCAAAAAGTGAAAACATAATAAATGTTGGCAAAGATATGGAGAAAGTGAACCTTCGTACACTGTGGAAGAGAACATAAGTTGGTACACATACGGTAAGCAGTGTGGCATTTCTTCGAAAACTTTAAAAAATACAGCTACCATATATTTCAGCAATGCCAATTCTGGGTATATCTCCAGAGGAAATAAAATTACTGTCTAGAATATTCCCAGTGTTCACTTCTGCAGCATTGTTGACAATTGCCAAGAAATAGAAACAGTATTTGTGAATGGATAACAACTAACCCAAATGTTGGAATATTAAAAAAGAAGGAAATTCTGCCATTTGCAACAATATTAATCTGCCTGAAGAGATTTTGATAAGTAAAATAAGCCAGACATAGGCAAGTATTGCGTTCCACTTATATGTGGTATCTAAAAATGTTAATTCGTAAGATGAAACCTTAGAATGGTTGTCAGAGATCTGATGGTGGGAGATGTCCAGAGATGTTGGTCAAAACATTCAGTCTTTCAGATAGGGGATGAATAAATCTTTGAGACCTGATGTACAACATAAGAACTATAATTAATTTTATTTTTTTTAATTTTTATTTTTACCAAGAACATGTATCGGTACATTGTATACATAATGATCATAATCGACATGGTTATTTTGTACATGTACATGATGTATCTTGGCTTTCCCCCTCTTGCCCTCCCCTCCCTTCCATAATTAATTTTAATAATGTAGTATGTACTTCAAATTCATTAAGATAATAAATCTGAAGTATCTGGAGATGTTAATTAACTTGTTCATGGAAATGATTCCATAGCATATGCATATATACAGCATCTTGTGCACCTTGAATATATACAACTTTTATTTGCTAATTACACCTCAATAAAGCTGCAAAGCACTTCGGTGGCACTTCACTGCCTCTTTATAAAGTGTTACACAATACCATGAAAAAGCACAGGGTTGAAGTAGACTTCATCATCAAAATGAGGTTCATTTGGAAAGAAATACATGACCTTAGACCCGAAGGATAAGTAAGAGTATTTAATTGGAAGAAGGAAGAAGAACAAGGGCAATGGAAGAAGGAGCCTGAGTCAGCTGAGTTGTCTCATTCTTCCAAAAATCTGGCAAAACTTCTCCCGCTTCGTTTTTACCACACTTTGTGTGTCTGTCTGTCACAGAATCTAGGGCATCTACGTGATAAAGTTACCTCTGTTTCAGGCAGTGTATGCTCAGATCCTGAAGGAAGGCCTGTGCTTTTACTCTTCACCTAGAGCAATGGTGGGCACGTAAGAAGACATTAAACATTTGTGCTAGTTTGGTTAAGTGAACACAGCTGAGGAACACACTTAGGGAGGAGACACAGAGACTAGTGGGGGTAATTGGACTGGAGGTGAAAGGCTGAAGACTTTTGAAGTACGCTGCAGCAAGCATTTGTGTTTTCCTGACCAGCACTTCTCCACCTGATTGTGGAGTCTCAGGGTCCTTCCAGGATATCTGTGCAGACAAAACTGCATTTGTTATAACACTGAGATGTTATTTTCATTTTTTACTTTGATTCTTTCAAAGATATGCAGTGAAGTTGTCCAAAATCTACATGTCACGCAATGACGTCACTATTTGGGGGGAAAATAAATGTGTATGTGTTATGTGTATGTTTTTGGTTTTTAAAATGGCCAAGGTTTGATTTCCAATATGGTAAGTGGAGAAAAATATAACCCACAATAACAAAAGTTCCTTGAGGTCCTCAGTGATTCTTAATAATATTAAAGTTTCCTGAGATGAAAAAATTTGAGAATTGTTGTTCCAAGTAAGTCAATAAATTTTTGAAGTGAGGTAGTCAGGTAACCTTATTAGAGCTATCCTGCTGTGTAATGTTAACACTAATAGACAATGTCTCAGGATCTAAAAATGCCATTATTTATATGTTCGCGTGCCTTGATGATTATTCCATTTTATTTGTTTTTTAATGAGAATTCTATATGATCACCTTAGATACAACTTCAAAATATCACCCAAGCCCATAAATTTAATTCTAGTAAAAATTTAACTATAAGTGTAGTTGATTTGGCCCATATAAAGGAATACAATTTCCCATTTGGGCAGCGACTCTGGGTTAAGAAAGAGACTGTCTACATATGTATATTAATGAAGCCTCATATTTTTTGTAATTGAACAGGATGCTGGCTGGTGATGTGGTCGAATTAAAACCTGCTACACACACTGGTCAGAATGAATTTTAAAAAGATGTTTTAACAGTTTAGTTATTCCAAAGTGATTTATGCCCTCTGGTGCCCATTTGAAATTTTATTCTTTCTTTTGATAGATTTTATTACCTCAAAACTTTATGTTTCATTTACTTTGAATAAGTAAACTCTAATTTTGAGTGCTGTAATGTTTTGGCTGGAGTTTGGGAGCTTCTTAACCTGATAACAATAGGGTGCTTACATATGTAATATTCATTTCCTAAACTCATTTTCACCTCACTTGGATACTTTTAATTTTCTATTTTTTCTTAATATACAAGTCAAAGATGCCATCCAATTCAGTGTCAAACAGGGTACACAAAAGAAACCCTATTGTGCACCTTTTAAAAATGAATCCAGAGTTTATTATCAAATTTCTACTTTCACTTGCAGTATTTCTCCAGAAACAAAAAGTAATATTACTTCATAATATTTATTTATAATAATAAAATTCATGTACTCATAATAACTGTTATAATCATCATGTTGCCGTGATCAACAAATGCTTATTGATATTGACTTAGACTCATATTATTTTTCTGGGCTCAATAAAGACAGCACTATTTACATGTGCTCAAATTGGCATTTGTTATTATTTTCTTACTATAAAGTATTCACAAGGACTTTACCAAGTGTGTTTAACTATTTACAAATAATTTACCTAAAAATAGCTTCTGAAACTTTCAATGGACAAAAATAAATAAAAACATCAAGTCTGTCCCTTTCTTCAATTCTCTTGTCAATGTCACTGTCCACATGCATGAATACTAAACACACAAAAAAGCAGAGTTTTGTTCCAAAACTCCATCTGATGAGGGATTAAATTCATAATCACTTTTCACAGAGCCATGAAATCACTGGGAATCATTTATTCTTAATTAAATATGCAAAAACATACTCTTTCAGCTCAGCACTTGCAATAAAATCTAAGTCAAAAATGTTGACCCATTCTCTCTCATTCTCTTTCACTATCTTTCCTTACTATTGATAGAAAAAGAAGGCGGGCACAGAACTAAAACTGAGACGATCTAGCCCTTAGTCTCCAGGAGTCCCTGTACTCTCTACACTACAGATCTGCACAGAGGTATCCCAAGTGGCACCAGAGTTCCTCAGTGGCAGCATCCTGTGAGGAATGCAACGGCATGCAGAAGAAACTCCAGAAGTACTCTTGAGAGTGACGGTATCCTCTTTTTCCTTGTAAATTGATTTATTTGAAAATCTTTTAGTTCAAATTGTGATAAGGGCAAAGTCACATTCCATCCCATAAAGCCATATGTCGGGATGCCCAGCGGCTCTTTGGCTTGCTCTCCTGCCATAGTGTGAGGGCACTTGTGCAGGGTTGTTCTGTTTTCTGTGCACAGAGTGGCGGGCAGAGCTGTGCTACGGAGAGCATTGGTCTGGTGATTTGATCACCTCGTCAAAGAATCTGTCATGCAGCTATAATGGACAGATGTAATTGATCCAAACAAGGGATGGAGGGAACATTCCATAGCACACATATCATCTCTAGCCTCTCTTTTTCACAAGAAGAAGCATTAGCACACTCAAATCATTGTGTATGTGGTATGCCTGTTTGTGCCAAGAGAGACAAGACAGAGACTGACAGTGAAGTATAAAAGGGATGTATGAGTTGATGGAATAAGGGAGTCTAGGAAGAAAGGTATAGCAAACACTGTCATTGATCATAGAAATTTATTCTTTTACTTTTTTTTCAGTAGTGGAGCTTGATCCCAGGTCTTCCTCACTAATCTGCATCCCCAGTCCTTTTTATTGTTTTTATTTTGAGACAGGGTCTCATGAAGTCCCTAAGATGCTCAGGCTGGGCTCAAACTTGCCATCCTCCTGCTTCAGCCTCTCACAGAGCTGGGATTGCAAGTGTGGGCCCCGCACCCATGACTTTCACGTGTACTGTATAATATTAGGCTCTAAAGGAAAGCTCTGTTAAGAGACTTAGCAAGAGAGACATATTTATTATTCAAATGGGAAAACAAGGTAGGGAGAGAACAGACTTTCATCACCCAATAAATTTATGTCAAGGCAAAGACTAATGCCGTTTTCTTTCATCGTTCTTTTGCAATAGATACTGGAGGATGAAGATATATTTTCACTTTTTAGAACAAATATTGAAGAGTAAGTGTTTGGAGCTTTTTCCAACGCTGTGGGACTTTCCAGAAATAGGATTAGCACTTCAGATCTTCTGAAGGAGAAAAATCTGAATCCGAATTTTTGGGTTTAACACAGTTTTAGGTTCCTGGCAAAATTGAGCAGAAACAGTAGAGAGCTCCACCAACATTCACACCGACAGCATGCCGCTGGGGTACCCTCGTTAAGTCAGTGAGCCAATACTGCTGCATCATTGTTAACCAGAGTCCACAGTTTACAACAGGGTTCCTTTACACATTCTACGAGTTTTGACAATTGTACAGTGACATGTATCAGACGTTGTTGCATCACACAGAATAGTTTCACTGCATAAACTCTCCAGCACTTCACTATTCATTACTCTCTCCTGCAAACCTCTGAAAACCACTGATATTTTTATTGATTCCATAGTCTCTCCTCTTAAAAAAGATGATATAGTTTAAATTATACAGTATTAACATATACGTATTTTACAGTATGTAATGTACACAGTGTATATGGTTATACATTTAGTAACAACATCTAAGATTCCTCACTGTCTTTTCATGGCTTGATTGCTCATTTCTTCCATCCTATTGATATACCACCATTTATCCATTCACCTGAACAAAACTTCTTGAAGCACTAAACGCAAATGTTTTGTGTGGACATAAATTTTCAGAACATCTGGGTAACAACCAAGGTGTACAAGTGTTGGATGGGAGTGTCTTTAGAATTTTAAGAAACTGTTTATGTATCTGCCAACGTGGCTGTATCATTTCGCATTGCTGTAAGCCACAAATGACGGTCCCTGTTGCTCCTGTCTCACTGGAGTCTGATACTATTAGCAATGATGTGCATTTTGGCCATTCTTACAGGTGTTGTAGTGGTATTTCAGGTTTGTTTTAACTTGCAGTTTCCATGTGGTGCGTGACATTGAGCACCCTTCCCTATGTTTACTTGTCATCTGTGCAGCTTCTTAGTGAGACATCTAGTCAGATCTTTGTATATTTTTAATTGGGATTTTTCATTTTCTTACTGTTGAATGTTAGGATGTCTTTTGCATATTTGGAGAGATGTCCTTTATCAGGCCCTAAGTGCAGACTGGGAGAGAGAAGAAACTGATTGTATGATGAGTTGGTTGAGGAAAAGAAGACAAAAATTCAGGAGACTTCTGCCGTGAAATCTCTAGGGGTCCAGTGCTGTGAGGTATGTTGCCATATTGCTTCTAAGAAAAGGTAAGTTTCTGCATCCAGCCTCTTTTAAAACCAAGAGTGGTATGGTATCTAAAACACAGATTTTAGAGACATTGTGTTCTTCATTTCGATGTGCTAGCTTGGCCCATTTACTGATCAACTCAAAGACTTCTAGTTTTGAGTGGAGCCCGGAAAAAGAGAGAACTCTACAACAGATACAGACCACCGTGCGAGCCTCCATTTGGGGAAGAAGTGTGACTCTTGCTTCTGGGCTGAATGGTGACTCTGAAGGTGCGTTTGGTAGCTGTTACTGCAGACTGTCCTGTGGGTGCCAGTGAAAAGCCTATGATGCCCTTCTCACATCTGTCAGGGCAGAGAAGCCTCTAGCCTCCACCAGCCCTCTCAGTATTGACTCCGTCAATGAGGAAGAGCTTCTACAATTTTTGTTTTGTTTTGTGTGTGACTTCTGCCTTTTCCTCAGCCCAGTGTTTTCTATCATGGGTATTCTGACAAGGTACCGCTCCTGGTTTTGCAACCCATCTATGCCACCGAGTTCCTGGCAGTGACTTGGCAAAGCCACAGTCATGCTCTGCTCTGCCTACATAGCCTGCACATTGCACAGTTGATTCTACTTTAATGTACTTGACCCCAGCATGTAGGAAGGGCAAGAGGGCAGCTTTCAGGTCATCCTTTCCCTGAGTACCAAACAGGCACTAGAGAAAAATGGCTGTGTCCCCAGTTACCTTTGGTCTGTCCAGCACATAGCCTCTTTCTGGGACTTCAGATGAGAGTCTTTATTGGCATATTTCTGTTTTGATTTGTTTCCCTACTTTTATTTCAAACTCTCCTAACTCCAAATTCTTTAATGGTAATATTATCAATCTGGGACAGGGTACTGGTAGAGAAGAATGGCACACAAAATGTTTTTAAAGCTCTATTAGACTTTTGGTTTAAGTTCCATAACTTTCTATCAAAACAAAAAAGATCCACTACATTTCATAAAAGTATCCACTAGTTATAGGTTGTGAACGTGCGTCATATATGTGGTGGTCTTGTTGGTTATTTCTCTATTCTTTTCCAAAAGTTAATGATGTAACTACAAAATAACTATTCTTTTTATATGTTTAAAAAAGGAGGCAAATTAGAATAAGGTTTTCTAATTCTACCAATATGCAACGAACTAAAACCAAGCTCTGGGTGCATCCTATTCAGTATATAGGTTTTCCATGTAACTTTAACCCTGGAAGGCTACATCACAGTGCAGATTGTTTGGACAATAACTCTAGGAACTCAAGTTTTTCCCTTTGGTAATTATGTATTTTGTCTGCTATGTTAGACCCAGACAGCTAGAACACTTTGTAAGAGTAATAGAACATAACCAATGTGATCACAAGAACAGAGTTGGGCTTGCAGTGGTTCATGGTATTATGAGCTTTGTTTATTACTATTAGTTTTCCTGGCCTAGACTATGAATTCTGATGACTGTATTTTATTTATTCAATGGAAAGACTGTGCCAAAAATGGTCACACCTAGTCCAATGGTTCATTTTTTAATCTAAATGGTTTAGCTATTTCAGAGCCCTCCCACTCACACATTTCAGATTAAATGAATGAAAGCCATTCATTTTATTGAGATGAATTCTTGCTATGAGAGAAAGAAAGACCACATGCTAGGGAACTGTATGCCAAAGCAGAAAATGAGGCATTCACAAACAGATCTATGAGGAGGAGGGAAAGGAAAAAATTGTAAGAATACAGGAAATTCTTTCTGTAGAATGAAAGAGATTGGGGAGTTAAGAAAAATGTTGTAGAAGCAAAGGTTTCAAGATCACCCCATGAGTACATGTTGTAAAAAAATTTAAAACTTTAGAATTTAAGGCTTCAAATTCTTTTTATTACAAATGTAACTCTAAATATATATCTCAACTGATACAGCAAGGAAGGAAAATATATACAAATGAATCTATTACTATCAAATTCAAATAAAAAACTTTTTAAAAACAAACAATTCTCCACTCACAAAAATCGGGATATAAGGTCAAATTCTTAGCCGATTACTTGACAGTAATTCTCCCTCTACCTTGAATTTAAAAAGCTCGACAAAATCTTGTAATTTAATCTACCAAACTTTTCCCCACAGCATGTGAATCACTTCTGAGTGGGTATTTGGAATATATTAATAATCAATCTACTCTGCTACTATTATGGTGTTTTCTGTAGCAGTCTATTTTTAATGGAATAGTCGTCGGAGACCATAATGTTCAGTCATACGCATCTACAAAAATAAGCATTTCACTACAACATTTTGTCATTAATCTTCTCAAACATATTATGAAGCGAATATTATTATTCCTATTGTATTGGTGGATGCTGAAACTCAGCTAACTTAAGTAGATTTTCCAAGGACATACATGCTTAGTAATGAATCTCCATTCATTCAGAGTATAAAGAGCTCATTCTTTTTACCTATAAGATTAATTTTCTTGTGTTTTATTTCATCCATAAAGAAACAACTCAAGCCAATAGAGGGATTATCATGGAAAAAAGTTTAGATTTGTAAATTATGACAATTTGAACTCGTCCTCCTGTCTATTGATTTTTCAATGGACATTCCAAGGGATGGAAAAGCTGTGATTTCTTTACTATGCTATCTCAATGTCTATTGTCAGAATTTTCATTGTTTTTTATTTAAACCAGTTTGGTTCTAGAACTTAGAATGAAAATAGACATTATTGTATTATAACCATATGTATTGGTTACTTTTCTAGAATCCATGGTTTGCAAGAGAGCAGATTTAAT
The DNA here is from genome assembly GCA_004026905.1 of Hystrix cristata. Classification (NCBI taxonomy): domain Eukaryota; kingdom Metazoa; phylum Chordata; class Mammalia; order Rodentia; family Hystricidae; genus Hystrix; species Hystrix cristata. The sequence goes on from PVJO010006135.1 coordinate 87,236, forward strand.
ACCAGACATTTACCAGTTACAACATTCACACACAAACCAAATGCAGGAAGAGTGCCAAATGTCTGTCTATGCACTGGAGACCTAAAAGATTTAATCAAGGGCTGGGCACCGACAGCACTGTCCCAAGTGTGACCATGTCTGCACTAAATGGCTGGAGAACTCTGTATTGGAACCAGGATACGATGCTCGCAGCTGAGATGAAGACCAGAGCTCTCCTGAAGTGAACAACAGCCATCCTCGATGACGGCAAGGCCCTGAGCTCCTTCTACAGCCAAGATCCCTTCAGGAGAGCCAGCCGTAACAGAGTTCCTCTTGGGAAGTAGCCAGCCCTTCTCTTCTGCTCCCATTCTCCTTTAGGGTGTTGGCAATAATCTTTAGGTGGATCTTCTACACCCAGAACCACGCCAACTCAGTTCAGCTGGGCCTTCCTGCTCAAACTGACTACAATAGATCCACCACACCATCTAACCTAAGTTTATTTTTTATGTAGAAACTGAGATATATAGAGATTAAAAACAGTACTCACTTGCAAATTCTAAAAAGAGAGTACAGTTTTTCATATATTTTCCTTATTTTCATCTCTGGATCAAGGAAAATAACGGTGCCTTAACTTCTCTTCATACATATATTTCAGTTCTTTCTTATATCACCTGTAAGATTTTCTTCTCCTATCCCATGGTAATCTTCTACATTTATGTCATTCATGACCTAAAGCCATTATGAATCTGATGAAGGCTAAGAAAATACAAATGATAAGTGACAAAAATTCTAGCAATATACTCTGACATCAAGTCATGAATCCTGTTTCACTTCAGTATATCCCTTGGTGTTTGAATTTGGCCTGAAATGCTGGTATTTGACTTTGCATATTTTATACTACTAGGTTCATAATTCTCAGTTTAGTGACAAAAGAAACTAAGAAACCTCCACACAGAAATGAATTTCCAAAGAAGACATGCTCAGTGTATACCTTCCAATCTATACATAGTTTGTTTTCTTTTTAGGTTTATGGTTTCATTTGTGTTTATTTTGATAAGCTACATTTCTCTCAAGAATTTTCAGTTTCATCTACATTGGTACCTTGGTTCATGACCTTGATTCATGGAAAGCATTAAGTTTGTGAACTGAGGGTCCGCTGTATTTCTCTGTTAAATTTGTTCCTCTGTAAATGTGTCAATCTTTTTCTACATTATTCATCAATACATTTATCATGGTTATTTTAAAATTCCTGTCATAATGCTAACATCTGTGCAACCTGTGGGTCTGTTTCTATTGACTATTTACTTCGTTGAACACAAGCCATATTGTCTGGTTTTATGAGTGCCTCACTGTTTCTGATTTGTTTTATAATGCTAAGCTTTTTTGTAAAGGAATAATGAAGATTAAAATAAATCATATTGACATTAGGAAAGGGAAACCCTCTCTCTTTGATCAAATAGTTGACGTAATAAGTGGTCTGAAGCCATCCAACTAATCATTAAGCTGCTTTAGGCTTTGTTCATATTTCCTTCACTGGTTGCTGTAGTGTGGCGAGTAGGAAGTGTGGTCTGCATATCTTCAGATCTCCAGTGGCTGTGCTTTCTGGCCTATTCATTGCCTTTCCAGACCACGCATTGTCTTTCCAAGACATGGGCGCTCTGTTGTATAACTGCCCTAGTGTCTGGAGCCTTTGTGAGTTCCCTTTTCTCTTTCACACTGGCATAAGTTTCTGTGATCCAGCAGATCTCTCTCCTCCCTTCTGTCCCTCCTCCAGCTTCCAGAAGGTCACTACATGCATTTGTCAAGGCCCAGAGTCTCTGGGGTGGATTTCTTCCAGCTGTGCTCTGCCCTCAGCCTTGGTGGGCCACTGCCTTTCAACTGGGGCTGGACCCTCCTGTCTCTATGGTGACTCTGGGTTCCCCCTGGACAGAGCAGGCAGCCACTTTGTACACTGCCAAGCTCCATGAGGAAATCTTGGCAAACAGGTGCTAACTTGTACCATAACTGGAGAGCATTTGCATATTAATGAGCCATGTAAGCAAACACATGGCTATTTAGATTTTTAATAGTTACACTTATTTCTGTACGTGGATCTCGATGCTGGATTCATCCTCCTTCCATTCTTCTGCCAAAGATAGAGGCAGCTCTGTGACACTTCCTTCTTTTGTGTGCTCTGTTTTCCGATTTAAAGAAATAATGTTATAGCATAATATGCTTGTCTTTAACATTAGATTGGAATGCTTAGTCTCTTTCAACCTTCTGCATTCTAACCCAGACAGGAAGTTAATTATATAAGCTTAATACTGATTTTTACCTAAAACTACTCATTATGTCTATCCTTTTCATTGATAAGATATGACAACTTTAATTCTAGTTATCTCTAACACAATTAATTTGCTGATGTTTTCTAGAATTCTGTATTTTTATACACCTCCCCCAACATTTGTCATTATTGTAATTATGTCTTATACTATTGATGCTTTGATGTGTCTATCCACATGTTTCTACACATTTTTGCTCACGTTCTATTTTACGTCTCAGCCCTTACATCTGGATTTCATGATTCTTTTATGCAGTAGTTCCCTTGAGGGGCTTACTGTGGAAATGCACCACACTCTAGGTATAAAATAACACCACATTGTCAGAGTGTCACATAATTGTTAATAGAGACTAAAATTCAAGGCTGATAGTTATTTTTCCAGATCTTCAGTGGCATTTTCCTCTTTTGTAGATTCTGTTATAGCTATTGAGAAGTCAGCATCACTGTTTATTAATTGATAATTTATCTTTTCTTTGTGTTCACTTTCAAATTTTTCTTCTTTAGTGTGCTGCATTTTTCTAGTATTTTTAAATTCTTCCTTTATGTGTTTTCATTTTAAAATTTTTCATAGTATCAATCTCATGGTTTTATTATCTGAGCCTTTCAGGTCCAATACAACAATTTGTGCAATTGTGGTGTCATGTTCTGTGATTTTCTCAGAGCTTATCATTAGAAACCTGATTTGGGACTTCACAGTAATGTTGCATTTATCTTGTTCAGAGGCTATTTGGTTTTTCTCAATTTGAGCCCAAGCCAGTGCAGGTAAACTTTCTCATTTCACACCATTCTTAGTCTTTTAATCATCCTGCCTCCATACAGAGTTCTCAAAATTAATGTACCAACTCCAATATTTTCAAGGTCCCGTATGTTTGAAAGACTGGCTGCCATCCTAGGGCAGCTGAAGTATCATTTTATTTTTATTAGTATGGGATGTCAGTTGAGATTATACAGTCTGAGTGGAGGATATGGCTCACTAATTAGAGAATTTGCCTAAGTGTATGAGACCCTGGGTTCCAGCTCCAGCAGAAGGGGGGAGTGTGGGGGGGAGAGAGAGAGAGAGGGAAAGAAAGAAAGAAAGAAAGAAAGAAAGAAAGAAAGAAAGAAAGAAAGAAAGAAAGAAAGAAAGAAAAAGAGAGGGGAAGGGAAAAGCTATGAGTCTGATATACTGTCTGAAAAGGCAGTCACTTTAGAAATTTTTCACTTCTGACATACTTTCTTATTGCCTTTTTGTTATTTCATGCTGTTTTGTGGTTTTTGAAACTTCTTAATTTAAACATTTGGGAACTATTTGAATTCATTATTCAGAAGAACGCATTTTTTTGTACATCATAAGGAAAAAGAAACTAGGTTCATAGCCATTAAATTTGACAGCAATTATTTTTATTACAGATTTAGTTAAAATTAATTTTGACCAAAACAATCTAGATATTTAGTTAATCACTGAGTAACTTTTACTATACAAGTTCCTACATTTGAAACTTTACTTGTATGGCTTTTTTTTTTTTTTAATTTAGAGACAGGGCCTAAGTTAGTAAGTTCTCCAGACTAGGCTTCAACCAGGGTGGTTGTCTCAGCCTCCCACAGTGCTACACTGCAGGCAGGTACCACTGCACTCGGAAACTGCGAGACTTCTTAAATTGGAACATATGAAGTGTTTCAGAGTTTCAAATTTTATTTACGAATTTTATTTACTTTTAAAAATTAACTCATAATCATGGTACATATTCGTGGGGTGTAGTGTGATAGTCCAATATGTGGATATAGCATGTGATCAGATCAGGGCGATTAGCATTTCCACATCCCTAGCATGTCTTGATGCAGGAAACCTTTGAACTCTCATAGCACTTCGTAAAATATATAAAATAGGTTATCGTAAATCATGGTGAGCCTTTCAGTTCTGTAGACCACTAGAATTTATTCCTGTTCTCTGTTTTGAGGGCCATTATCCAATCTCCCTCTGCTTACCCAACCAGCCTCTAGTAATTATCACTCTACTTTCAGATCAGCTTATATGTGACAGAGAGAATACGTACTATTTATTTTCCTCTGTCTGTCTTGTTTGAAAGAACACAATATCCTCTAGTTCCATCCATTTTGCTGCAAATAAGAGGATTTCATTCTTTTTTATGGGAGAGTAATATTTCATTGTGTGTATACGCCATATTTTCTTTATCCATTGATGGATACTAGCTTGACTCCATAGCTTGGCTGTTGTGAACAATGCTACAG
>PVJO010006136.1:0-91726 GCA_004026905.1 Hystrix cristata
AAAAAAAAAAAAAAAAAAAAAGCAAACACAATGGGCTGAAATACTGCTGGCCAGGAAGAAGAAACAAGTCCCATGCTGACAAATGGCAGGCAGGGATTCAGGAGCCCAAATGCAGGCCTGCTGTGGAAGCTCTGTTCCTGTATCCAAAAAGCAAAAGGAGGGGACACCTAAATGAGATCTGTGACACACAAAGCAGACACCAGCCCAGCACCCAGCCCCGCAGAGGAAAGACCTTGGGAGTTGCTTGTCCCACGAAAGCCACCTGGCTAGCTGTGGCAGGGCCAAGCAAAAACCACCAAGAAGCACAAGAAAGACAGTGGCTTCAGACCGGGTGCTCAGGAACCAAGATGAATCTCTCATTTTAAAATACGCCTTTCTAAACCTGGTATCTAACACGGTTTTATATCATGCTTTGAAAAATAAAACTTCTGAGACAGACAATTAAAATGGAGACAATTATAGAGAAAGCATTTTGAGAGATAATAGAGCTAATGCTGAGTTACAATACAGCAACAAAATCGAGCTATTTTTCCATAGCGCCAGAGTCAATTTTAACCTTTGTTGACTTTTTATAAGAGGCTTAAAAGAAGAGGTTTGGCTGTGTTTTAGAGGTATACATTTATTAGCACATTCATTACAACAGTAGTTTTCATTTAAAAAACAACAAAAACCCTCTTGGGTCACGATCTCATGTAATAATTAAAAGCCACATTCAAAAAGGACCTTCGCATTGAATCTGAAGTTCTCTAACAGACTGCCACCACATGAATACACATGGCACAGCCAGGCCAAGGGAGGGAGTAGAGGGAAGGCTGGTCTAGACCTCTGAATATTAACTTTAAAAACTAAAATTAGGAGACAGATGACTTCTGTGAGCAAAGAATGGACTCAGTAATCAGATGTTTGTTCATGCTGTTATCGGGAAAGAGTCGCATTCAAAAGCACCGGTATAGGAAGATGGAAACAGAACCAATCCCAGCTTTACAGTTTCTTGTATATAACCAAAATATCCCAAACAACACAACTGCCTCATTTATTCTGATCCCTCATCTGTTCTTCAACCTTTGTCATACACTTAAGAGTTTGTCTAGAAGGGGACAAACTTTTAGGGAAAACTCGGTTTGCTGGGTCTGGGAGACACAGAGCACTGCTCAGGCCACAGTGCTGAACCTCAGCACTGGTTGGCACAGGAGCTGGAATGGGTGACTTACTGTATGGCTGCGAAATGAGGTGGGGGGGCTGGACAGGAATCACCTGCGTGGCCGGACCCAGGGACACGGGGTCGTCAGCAGCAGTGCCTGACTGCTGGAAAGCCAGGTCGATCTCTTCATCGGTCAGCCCTGGGGAGAAGAGCACAGAACGGCAGGTGAGTACCTCTGGCCCGTGGCCATGGTGCAACACAATTCGCCTGAGAAAAGGCCCAGACGGGCACGGAGTGCCTGGCATCCTAGTAAGCTGCCTTCCCAATTTGGGATTCTCCAAAACCTCTCTCTGTTGCAATTTAACCTTAAGCGACAGAATATTAGCCTCAACACTGCTTCCAAATGTGGCTCATTCAATTTCCTTAATTTATCCTTGAGTTTATTGCTGCTTTTGAAGTCGCTCTATACTGCAATTCTCCATCCTTCCCCCGAAAACAGATACCATCAACTGCAAATGTGGCTCATTTTAATCTGTAATGGTGTTAAAAAAAAAAGAGGGGAAAAAACTAACAATAATGCATGAAAACAGACAGGGAAACAAAAAACTAATTATTGGGTGAGACGACTAATTAGTCTAGATCGTTTCCGAAGACGGGAATAATTTGCTTTATTTTATGACAAATGCAGAAATAAAAAGAAAAATCAGGACTGACTGTGATTAGTATGAATGGGATACAGAATGTAAAGAAGAAAATAAAACAAGAAAACAGATCAAAACAAGGCCAGGCCCAAACTTTCAGATGATTATTGCTGTAGCCTATCATAGGCTGCCTGGATCGCCTTTGGCCAGTTTTTCTTTTCCCTTTTTTTATTTCTTCCAACACTCTAACCCACACTGCACGTGAGACCTCAGGAAATAGCAGGCACCATCTGCAGTGGCTGTAACATGCAGAGAGAATCTGCCCATGCAGGAACGAAAGGCAAGTGAGAACCCACGGAGACCCCATTGTCAGTGGGGACAAACCTGGGATAGTTTCAAATAGTCTGAGGCCGGCTCGGGACACAGGCTCTTAGGTAGAGCACAAGGGCACCTGCCAACCCCCAGACCAGAACAAAGTGTGGCACCCAGGTATGATAAGACTTGCCCACAGGGCCCACTCAGGAAGTGACAGTGCATACAAAAGCGCTCTACTAGCGTGAGTCGGAAAAGCAGGTGGGAGGTCACTGCTAGTCTGCAGGAGACACTCACGCCGGTTCCGGGAATCCCAATTTCCAGGCGAGCCGCAACACAGAGCTTTTAAACTAGGGCCGAGAGCTTTTCCACATCTGGTCGGCAGCTCTCCATTAGAGGCCCACAGCATGGTATAGTTGCCCCTGGGGGTGGATGAAGTATGAGGCGGTTCTGAGGATCAGCATCTTCAAAGCGTGGTGCCTCACACTCAGTGCCTAGGGGCTAATAGATGGTGCACATTAATACTTTAGAGCGAGGCTCAGTCCTGCACCATACTGGCCTGAGCTGACTGCAGCTATCCCTCAAAGTTTTCGTGCCCTACCACGACTGGTCGAAGGAGTGCCCAGACTACTTGAAATGGCCCTGGGCCCTTCTCCTTCTTCTCTGGGCTAAGCAGATGAGGTCTATAGCCCATTTAAAACTGTAGCTCTTCCCCTTCTTCCCCTCTTCACACACTCCATGGGGCTAGCAGGAGCAGGAAAGGCCACACCACTGCAGGCAGGTGTGAGGCGCTACGGGAGGCCCCTGACAGCACTTACTCTCCCAGGGGAGGTGAAAACACTCCAAGAGCATCCATGATGAGCGCTTACCAGCTTCTAAACACAAAAACTAAAGTTGAGCAGACCAGGACTGAACAAGGGATGCTCTTCTTCCCTGCCTCCCCAGCCTGCTGCAAAGGGGCTGCTTTCCCCATCATTTCTCCTCCCAGGCAGAACAGGGACAGGACAGACAGACAAGCCGGGCGCAAACCGAGGACACACCTCCCCAGAGCTTGTGTCTCTCGACTCTCAAGTGTGCAGCGGCTGCAGACTGCTCTTCCTAAATAGGAAGAGACACCCCTCTCCGAGCACAGGGAGGGAAGACATTGTTTTAACCAGTTCATAAGCAGCCACCAGAGAAGAAAGCGGCATCTGCGACGTCAGCACAGGCTGCTGGTCACTGGTGTGCCACAGAATCCTATAAAGCTGGTAGTTCGTGTGCCTTGTCAGCCGCTGGCTGCAAATGAGGATAATTTTCCCAAAAGGAGCATTCAGTTGCATTCTCATTTTCCCTTTTGGCTCTTTCAAATATAAACAAGTACGATAACGTTTAACGCTGGGGAAATATACATTAAGTTACAGGCTGTGCCGTGGCCCTGAGAGCTGGAGCTGGTTAAAGGAACAGGACTCCCTGCCTGTTTTCCTGCCCTCTGGCCCTGAGCTTTTACGAAGCCTATTTTCCTAATAAAACATGTTCTTTGCATTATCACAGCCAAGCCCACCAGTGAGGCCGTGGTTTAAAGGGCATCAGCACTTCCTTCCAAGCTCTTATTTTTCAGACCTTATCATTGGATGCTCTAAATTTACACTGGCTGGAATTCTGATAGCCTTACTTCTCTGGGAGAGTCAGGGTTTTGATTTAGTTACAATAAATGAGTCATTCTTCTTCTTAAAAAAAAAAAAAAAGCATTTTAACAATCTCACTGGATAATATCATTTCAGAGCTGGAACATTATCCAGTCACTGGCCTCATTCAGCAGACATACACCCAAGGTCCAGGGAGGGCAGAAACTCTGCTCCAAATCACACTTGTTCTGGAGAGCAGTAACACAGTGACCATTCCAGGCTCTCCATCCCCAGCCTGGTGACTCACCATCATACCGCAGTGACAGACATCAGATGACAAGTTCAGAACTTAATGTCTTCTTCTTACCCTGTACAGTACTGGGGACAGAACCCAGGGCCTCACAGTTGCTGGGCAAACCTCCTACCCAGCGATATCCCCAGCCCCCTCCCTGTTTTAAAATTTTGAGACAAGGTCTCACTAAATTGCTCAGACTGGCCTCAAACTTGTAATGCTCTTGCCTCAGTCTCCTGAGTAGCTAGAATTACAGACATGCACCACCACGCCCAGCCAGAAACTATGTTTTAAATCTTCAATTTTGTTAAAGAGGTTGAGAGGATTACATTTCCTTCTCCCACTGCCATCTCAGAGACCCCCATCTATCAGCAGGAGCCAATAAATACTGTTTAGGGGTAACACCAAAACACACAGCAACTTAACCCCTGGGTCCTATTTGCAAAGGACACCTGGGCAATTTTCTAAACAATACCAGAGTGCCCTTGACCCCATCCTGTTTTAAGATCCTAACGCCAAATCAAATTCAGGTGGTACTCAGAGACAGGCACCTCTGACCTTGAGGGTCCTCTTCCCCTGGGCATCCCCAGTTTAGGAGGACAGGCCAGCAGCAGGACTTGGGCAGCTCACTGGGGACCTGGAGGAGGAGCTGGATCACTCACCCCGCCGCCCCACCCCCCATGGCTAGCTATCTGCCCAGCCATCAGCTCTTGGGCAGATGACCCGCCCTTTAGGAGGAGGCACTGCCATAGGTCCCATACAGGTGCCCCTAGTCCCATCTTAGCCACCCACCCCCACTGAGATAAACAGTGCAGATCTTTGATTGAGACCTTGCAGAATCCAAAAGGTTAAAAGGAATAATAAAGGAAACTGCCAATTGTAAGTGAATTATATTTGGCTCTGAAAGCTGAGGCACAGGCTATATTATAAAAGGCATCTCTTTGCGTTGTTTACCATCACCCTGACTAATGCAGACCTTTTTTTTTTGTTTTAAATAATCTCATGCAAATTAGACGCACACACTTCCTTCCAGTTGATTGCTATCTGCAAGGAATAATCTAACTGCAGAGGGACAGAGCAATGGCTGAGGAGCAGAACGGAGGAGAGATGGGAGAAGGCTCACCACCCTGTGGCATGCGAACCTCCTCCCTTCCCCATCTGCCAAAAGACTTTCTTTAGTTGTTACCTTTTAAAAATTAGTCCATTTTAATAAAGCCTAAATTTTTCTCTTAGTTGGGTGTCATTTTGCGTTACCTGATGCTATAGCATTTAGCATTTAGATGGTCTTCCAGTAACTGCCCTTCCACCATCGGTGATTTTCAAGCGCCACTACCCACCCCAGCCTCAGCCTATCCCATGGCAGTGACAATTAAAAGGTATTACCGACAGAGAGCACCACTAAGAGAGTCCTGTCCAGTTATTCTGCACTCACTGGCTTCATCCAGGAGGAGGAGGAAGAGACCGGGGACTCATCCAGGTGAGGAGGAGCGGGATGCTGGGCCCTGACCCCTGGGAGGCACAGCGCCACCTCGCCTGCGAAGGCCACAGCTGCCTGATCTGCAAAACTGAGAGCTCTTACCTCAAACACTCCTAGTGAAGAAAGACGTCACACACCCAGAATCGGGGCGACTGTTCTCTTGGTTCTCTGAAATCAACTTCCAAAGCTTTGGGGACGCTTAGTTCCCTTTAGCAGATTTCTGCTGCCCCTGTAGACTCTGGGGCCAAGGATTTCTTCTCCAACACTTTCTCCAGGGTGGGCTGTTTTAAAAGTACAGAACAACCAAACGACATCCTATTGATCAACAAAGCCCACTTATACAGCCATCTGACCTGAATGCCTCAGGGTGGCCGGACCTGCCTATTTTTATCCCCTAGCAGATAAATCTGTTTTCTTTTTCTAAGGGTTTCTGTTAAAATGCAAACAAAACCAAACTGACCTTGAGCTGTACCTACCGGCCCCAAGTGTGTGCCCCCGGGCCCTTTCCCAAGACTAAGACCAAAACTGGCACCCAGAAGATTTTCTTCTGCAGGACTGGCTGTACGAGAGCTTCTCAGAACAAGGAAGCACGACGCTGTCCCTAGGGACTGCTGGGCACTGCCCATGGTGGGCCCTATGCAGGAGAAGCAGAAGACAGTAGTGTTCTCTGCCTCTTTTGCATCAAACAACACCTAGGACAGAAGGGTTAGGAACAGTCTGAACACATGAAAGGTGATGAACACCTGACCCTGACCCTCCCAGCTCTACTGCTAAAACCACAGAAACTGACAGCGAAAAAGAACACAGGCCCGGGGCCTGGGGACTCGGGTCATCTTCCTCCCACCCGCAGCACCTCCAATTCTGGAACTTGGGCAATCTGTCTGGGACTCGGGGAGATAGAGCGGGGGTCACCTCTCTGAGAGCACAACTAGTTATCTGCCCAGCACACTCTGGGAGGAGATGAGGCAGAGAAGACAGCTGGCTAGAAATACTCCCCAAATTAAAAGAAAAATCAACTCTCTTAAAAGAGCTTTCAGGGAGGGGAAAGGGAAAAAGTATTTTTATTTTATTTTATTAACATTTTGTTAGAACAGTAGAGTACAATAAGGACTCTCAGAGCCTCTAAAAGTCGTTGGATGACCTGTAGACCCCTATTTCCCAGTGCCTTGTATAAAATTGAATTTTTTAAACATAAATTACACGTAATGACGACACTGTAAAAACTAACAGTAATGGAAAGCTGTGCTGTATTTCATTAGCCTGTATTATTCCGTGCCACCTGATCCAGCCGGGCCTTGTTTATGAGTTAGTGTGCTAGCAGATGCCGATGGAAGCATTTGCTTCGACCTTGCTCTTCTCATTGGGGCATGAAATTACGACGGCAGCACCTTGATATTACAGCCATAAATACAGTAAACTGCAAATTTAAGCCAACGGCTCCTATTGTCTCTGAACATAAAGCTGATCGGTATTTATTTAAAAGGAGAACAAAAAAAATATTATATATCACCTTGTTTATGGGGCCGCCCCTACCCACTTTCTTATCCCCCTCCCCCAGTCCCCCAACCTGTCTAATTCACTTGGTTAAAATATTAAGCAAATAAGCCAAACGTTTGCTTCTCCACTGATTAACTGTTCCCAAGCAGTGCCAACAGTTTTTGAGAAAACTAATTCCAAGTATCATTAGCCTGGATGGAAGAGTTTTTTACACAAACTGGAGGGCAGGGGGTTGGCTCCCACCATCTTGATATTGCTATGTAAATTCACCAACAGGACAGGAGACTTTCCCCTCTCCTTAAATGAGGGAAGTTCAAACAATGGGAAAAAGTTGCTGATGATGCCCTGAAACTGAACGTCCTCAGTATCCTTCTAAAAATCGTTAGGTAGAAATGCTATTTCAAAAAGCAGCAAAACACTGCCTCCTAAGGCAAGAAAAAAAGATACCTGACCAAGAGTATAATTCTCATCTCAGCACAGAGCACTTGCTGGAGGACCTCTCATTAAAACTTGCACCAATCCCCTCCTTATCCCAGTGAACCATAAAGACAATGTATCCTTTAAATACATTAAATGTGGAAGAAAAATAAACACAAAGACAAAAGGACACTGGATATCACCCAGCAACGTCTCCTATATAAATCACCAAGTAAAAAGCCAGTGCGCAATGTATTTCACTGCCAGCTTAGAGACGAGGGGCCTGGCAGGCATGCTGCACTCCAATATGAAAGAAGGCAGATCTGCTTTCCTCGAGTCAACCAAGAGGGTCTACTCTGAGAGACAGAGAGGGTGTGAAAACTCGGCAGGCCAAGTCTGGAGATCTCAAAGGGTTAGTGGAGAAAACTAGTACCCAGTGGGCAAGTTCCCAAGTCATTCGGAGATCATTCAGCAGCGAACTAAACATACATTTTGGGGAGAGGCTTCGTTCCAAAGCAGACCGGCTAGGGGCCCGGGCCTGGCGTCCAGCGATACCAACGATACAGCCGCGTCAGCCAAGATCAAAAGTTTCTCTACATTTACTTTTGACAGGTTATTCCACAAGGCAGACGTACTCCCTTGGAGCCCTAAATTATATCAGCCACACCAGGCACTGAGCTTAGCTCCTTCCACATAAGGAGGAAACTTTCCTATAAAATTTATTGAGCTTCTCTAGGGAGTAGTATAACTGGTGAACAAGACAGAAGCGAGCTGCCCCTCTGTGTAACACAAATTGAGATCTCTCTCATGAAAGACTGGGAGGGGTTCCAATCAGCATCCATGTCTATTTTTAGAGCTATACAGTCTAGAGGGTTTTTTCTTTCCTTTTAATCTGTCGCTGCTAAATTAGAAATAAAAACAAAGAGAGGTTACTTTAGATATTTGATCATCAGTTCCAGAGGATTAAATACTGTTGCCTGTCACAGACACAGCAGTCTAAGCCAGCAGATTTTCAGCAACAGGCTGTGGAGCCAGCGCTTCCCACTGAACGCAGAACAAGAACAAGGCAGAGGGCGGGAGCCGCGTCTTCAGAGGCCCAGGGGACCGAGATCAAGAAGCCCTGCCACTGACATGCCAGAGGCCAGGTGAGCCAAGCACATCTTTATGCATATATGGAAAGGCAAACTGATAAACACTCTGAACAATACTTTTTTCCTGCTCCTGTTTCAGAGAGATACGGAAGGTTGTTTTTAAACAACAACTCATCTTTGACAACCAAAGACATTCAGAATTCAGAACCAGAAGAAAAGCTCGGGTTTGTGTGGCCCATCTTATTGTTTTTCTCTTCGTCTCCCCCTACTCCCCCTACCCGGCCCAGCAACACCCCAGAGGCAGAATCTGATGCCCCACCTGGGCTTTCTGTATTGTTCCTGACCAGCCGGGCAGGCTGGTAGCCTCACCCTCTACCCTCTGACAGAGCCGGCACATTTTTCAATAACCAAAGTCTTAGAATGAAACCCCCAAAGAAAAGAACAATAAAAAGAATAGATGGAAAACAGGGAAAACCAGGTAACATGAGATCTCGACACTCGTCAACGGTACTGAGTCACAGGTAGAGAGGAGCAAGAAGTTCTGGGGTGCTACGCACAGTAGGGTGACTACAGGTGATGCATACTTCAAAAAGATAGAAGAGGACTAGGGATTTAGCTCAGTGGTAGAGCACTTGCCTACCAAGCACAAAGCCCTGAGTTCCATCCCCAGGACCCAAAAAAAAAAAAAAAAAAAAAAAAAAAAAAAAAAAAAAAAAGCTAGAAGAAAGGACTTTAAACATGTTACCATAAAGAAATGATAAATGTTTGGGGAGATAGATGTTATCGTGATTTGAACATTACACAACATATACTCGATATATGTATGAAAACATCGCCTGGTACCCTATAAACATGAACTTTAGAAATATGTACAGTTATGTATCAGATGAAAAATAAACTTGGGTAAAATAAATGTATAAATTACTTTTTTTTTTTTTTTTTTGGTGCTGGGGATCGAACTCGGGTCCTTGTGCTTGCAAGGCAAGCGCTTTAACCACTGAGCTAAATCCCCAGCCCCTATAAATTACTTTTTAAAAGAACATATGTTTACACACACAAACATATATTTTGTTGTGGATATGCATAAGGGAAAGGAGGAGGGTAACTGCTAACAGGTTGTGTAACAGGGAGGGGCCAAGTAGCTGGGGCACAGATCAGAGGCCAATTTTTCTGTCCTCGTGAATTTCGATCCCTGTGAATAACTCTGATTCAAAGGAACTAAAATTTATTTTTAAGAACAATGAAATAATTGGGGGAAATAAACCACCAAAGTCTTGATCCTGAACAAAAATCACTACAATCGTTATCCCCAATCTCATCAGAGAAAAACTAAGACAGGAAAAGATACACAGCTGTGCCCGGGAGCTGGGATGACAGTTTCTAGTTTCCTGCTTAACCCATTGTGGCTGCAACCACAGCAGTCAAGTACAAGGTGGCTTTTTTTAAAATGTGTTTTTAAAAGGCAGACATCTGTTCTATTTTGACACATCCTGGCTGCCCAAATGTTTCTTTCAGCTCTAAATATTTGCTTCACCAATGGAAATGTTTCCATCACTGCAACAAAACAAACACGGCTCTGAGGTAGGAGGGGCGGCCATACACTGCTTCACACGTTCCTGACACAACCTGATTCGGGGAACAGCTCCTCTGTGGAACGCAAATCAAGGTGGCGATTTCTGCTCCTTAAAGAAAACCTTGTCACGGCATACTCTTCAGCCACTCGGCTGAATGCCACAAATGTTCCTTCAGGGTTTTCTTTTACGTCTTCAACCTTCCATCTGTAATACGAAGGGTTATTATTTAGCATTCAACTTACTTCCTAAAGTTTTAAACCATCATGCAGCTATGAGGTTTTTTCAAAGTCCTCACATTAATCTGAGATTAACACATTAAAACATGTTCTGTCCTAATAGGTCAATACATGCATTATTTTGTTGCTGCCTATTTATTAATTCAAATGCAAGTAGTACTGGCTGCAGCTATCAACATTATTAGTATAAATATATAGTACTCAACCAAACCAAGGTAACATGAGAGAGCTAACTAAGCCCTCATCCTCCTGGCCTGTTAAATAGAAGGCTCCTTCAGGCCCCCAATTTCTTATTTTGGATGAGTATTTTATCTATCTACAATATAATATACAGGTATATTATCTAAAATATAGCTGGGGGGGCTGGGGATTTAGCTCAGTGATTAGAGTGCTTGCCTTGTAAGCACAAGGGCCTGAGTTCGATCCCCGGCACCACCAAAAAAATAAAAAATAAAAAAAATAATAAAATACAGCTGGGAGCCAGGTACGGTGGTATATGCCCACAGTCCCAAGATCTTGGGAGGCTGAGGTAAGAGGGCCACTGGAGCCCAGGAGCTCAAGGTCACCCTGGGCAACCGCATCTCTAAAACAAATGAAGCCAAATATGGCTAGGGAAGTGATTCTGTGATGAAGAACCAACCCAGTATGTGCCAGGCACTAGGTCTAATCCCCAAAACTGAAAAAATAAATCAATAAAAGTAGGTGTTTCCCCAGATATACCTATCGATAGTAAAAAAATAACACGTCAACTGCAGGAAACATAGAAAATAAAGAAAAGGATAGAGAAAACAATAATCATTTGTTATCATTACTCCATGTAGAGATGTGTTAAACATGTTAAAGCTGGTGCCAGACAGTGTTTTAGGAGCGTTTTACACTTTACCCTGCACAGGTAGACAGCGCAGGGTTCCCTCACACCTAGAGGGACTGAAAGGGCCTACGCAGGGGGCAGCGGTGCTCCGTGACGTGGGAACTTTCTCTTCCCCAATTACAGCCGAGGAACTGTGGCTCACAGGCATTATCCCGCCCACTGTTGTGGGTGGCAGACAGGGCTGGACCCAGGCCCAGCTCCTTACTACTGCGCTATCCAACACAGAGGAGAATATTCCAAGTCTTGCTCAAGTTGAAAGGGAACACCAATGTTCCTAACTTCTAGTATATCATTTAGATGCAGTGCTGAAACTACCAGGACTGAATTTTGTGCTAAGCAACTTTTAAACATGAGAATGACCATTGCTTGCCAGGGTATGGGGGAAGAGCCAAATAAGATGCTGCTGGAAGACAGCTTGGCACTCCAGAGTTTAAAGAATGTTCATACCCTTTGGCTCCACAACTTTATTTTTAAGAATAATAAAATAATGTAGTGTGAGACTTACAAACAGAAGCCAGGCATGGTGGTGCACGCCTGTAATCCCAGCACTCAAGAGGCTGAAGCAGGAAGACTGCCACGAGTCTGAGGCCAGCCTGGGTTACATGGTGAGACCTTGTCTCAAAAAAACTAGAAAAACTAAGAAAACTAAAAACAAACACAAAAGACTTATGGACAATGATGGTTCATCACCATATTTTAATAGCAAAAAAAGTGAATGACAGGAATATCACAACGGGAATGATTAGGCAAATTATGACACATTTCAATGATGTAATATCATTCTGTGTTCATGTGAATAGTTTCTGATATGCAAAAATGCTTGATACATTAAGACATAAAGAGCAGATGGTATATTCACAGCATGATCTCAATTACATTTTTAAAAAAAGAACAAAGGGAAGCAATAAAGTTGCATCATATAAAACTTAATGTGAATTCAACCTGTACATGTTCAGGAGGAAAGAGATGGCTGAGAGCGAGTTCAGGGTGGAGCGCCTGCCCAGCATGCCTCAGGTCCTGGGCTCAATCCCCAGCGCTGTGGAGCGGAGCAGCAACAGCACACAGTGGGGAAACTGCGCCATTCACTCCACCAGGGTCCTGTCTTTGAACAAGTACAGGTGTCAGGCTTGAACCTGCTGGGCCCCCCATCATCTCATTCCCAACACTCTTCCAATCTGAGCACCCTGCAAGAGGTGGTTCTCTCCATATTTCATTTCATTTCTTTTTTCCTTCTTTTCCTTTTTTTTTTTCCCCTTCCAAAACAGGGTCTCACCAAGTCACTAATTGCTTGGGCTAAGCCTGAACTTACAATCCTCCTGCCTCAGTCTCCCACAATGCCAGGATTACGGTTGTGCACCACCACGTCCAGTGTCCCCCCATATTTCCTGCTACCTATATGCAAAGCCCACCATTTTGCCTGGTGTTAAACCAAAGATCTATTTCCACATAAGGAAAACGTGGCTATTTTAAGACAAAATGATATACAGTAACACGTAGGCTTACTCCCATACCTGCCACCTGATCACCCAGTTATATCCTCACAAGGCAACTGCTACTACTGGTTTCTTACGTAAAAAGCACATGTGTATATACATACATATGTATGTATTATGTATACATATTTTCTCCAAATGATGACATACTGTACACACTGTTCTCCTTGCTATTTTAATTAGCATATCTTGGAGAACATTCCATATTAGTACCTTTTTAGAGCTCCCTCATTCTATTTAAGGGCAATACGTTTGGTATTCCATGATATGGTTGCACCGTAACTTACTAAACTTGTTCCTTATTGTGCATAACTCCTACATACAAAACCACAGTGAAAGACCTTGTGTGCGATTTGTAGGCGTGCGAATGTGTCCCCATGAACAGATTCTACTAGATGCAGTTTTAATTTTGATAGGTGTTGATGAACTGCCCTCTTTAGCGGCTCTTTGCACTTGGTCCTACCACGGTGCATGCCCACTTCCCACAACCTTGCCTACCTGAGGCTGTCGAGCCTTTTACCTTCTTCACCCTGAAAGGTTTAAAGAAAGAAACAAACAAAAAAGGTCTCACTGCAGTTTTAAGCACAGTTTTACTGGCATTGTATACGCATACATAAAAGCACCTTTTAAGTGTAAAGCTGAACAAATTTTCCCACAGTGAAAACACCAGTGTCGCCCTGATCAATGAACAGGGAAACAGCTTCCGGGAGCATCCTTATGTCACCTCCAGTCACCACCCTGCTTCTAGGACCACAGACTGAGTTGGCTTGTTTGAGCTTTATAGAAATGAAGTAATAAAGTGTTCTTTTTATTGGTACGTTTGCAGTATATAATGCTTACAATTATTATGGGAAGCTGGTACATGTATATGACACATCTTAATTCTTTCTCTCTTTTTTTTTTTCATCCCCTACCATTCCTCTCCTTCCCTGCTTCCTCCAACTCTTGGTCCCCTTCCCATTTGCAAAAGCTCTATTTTCATCATTTTTTTCCCTCTTTCATTCTCTTTTTTAAAAGAAAGTGTTCTTTCATAAAGGGCTCCTTTTGCTCAACCGCAGGTCTGTGGATATCATCCACATTGTTGCCACAGCTGGTTCATTCTCACTGCTACATTGGACTCCTTCATGTGCCCAAGCCACAATTCACCTGGCCCATCTCTGGTTCTGGACAGTGCACGAACAGTGCTACTGTCAACACTCCTGAGCGTGTACTCCAGAGGGACACTGGTGAATCCACCAACAGAACACGCATCTGAGCAGCTCTGCGGCTGCTGCCAGCAGTTTCCAAAGTGCAGCACTATGCTCATCCGCTCTCCTAGGCGGTCACAGATGCCCCATCCCAAGAAGTTCTCAGTGTCTCCAGTCTTCTGCCACTGCCTGGGAAGGGCATCTCATCCTGGTTTTAATCTGCATGTGTTTGATGACTGATGAGGTTGAACACTTTTTGTATATGTGCTGCCAAAGTGAGCACAGTTGAACGCCTTTTGGTTACCACCTTTATTAGGTATGGTATTTTCTGTATCTACAGAAGTTTATTAATTATGCTGCTAGAATCAAGACTGGTTTGTGTTTGTACTACCAATTATCAAGAAAGGTGTTTAAAACTGCCAAACATGATATGCTCATGTAGTCCTCTTTTCAGTATTTTCCATTTATGCTTAACAACATAGTACACTGAACTATGCTGTTAGGTACATACATATTTAGAAATGTTAGTCTTCCTGGTGATTAACATTTTTGCATTTCTCTCTGAAATTTCTGTGTGTGTGTGTGTGTGTGTGTGTACACTGGGAATTGAATCCAGGACCTCTGGACTGAGCTACATTCTTAGGCTTTTTTTGTTTATTTTTGAGAAAGGCCCTCTCTAAGTTTCTAAGAAGTAACCCAGACTGGCC
The DNA here is from genome assembly GCA_004026905.1 of Hystrix cristata. NCBI lineage: Eukaryota > Metazoa > Chordata > Mammalia > Rodentia > Hystricidae > Hystrix > Hystrix cristata. The sequence goes on from PVJO010006136.1 coordinate 14,541, forward strand.
TTGAACTTGTGATCCTCCTGCCTCAGCCTCCCAGAGTGCTGGAATTACAGGTGTGTGCCACCACTCCTGGCTTCTTTATCTTTAACTTCACTTTTAAGTCCTCCTTATCTGATCTCAGTAGTAGCTTTCTTTTGGTTAGTGCTCACATGGTGGATCTTTGTCCATCACTATACTTTCGATCCTTGTCTTTATATCGATGGTGCATAGGATATAAGCACCACTTAATGAGACATGGTCTCTTTTAATATAATCTTGACAAACTTTGCTTTTAATATTTAGTCCATTTATATTTAATATAACATTGAAATTTGGGGGTTTATATTTCTTTTTTCTTTCCTTTTTTGTGGGGGGGTTATATTTCTCATTTTACAATTTGTTTTCCTTTTGATCTGTTTAACGCCTTCATTTCTTGCCTTCTTTTTTATTCAGTTTTTCCCTCTATTAGCTTGTAGTCTAAGGTAAGTCTGATGGGTTTCCCCACTGTACGATTACAATCTTTTTTGTCTAATTATTAAGTAGCTGGGGGAGATACTTTGCTGTCTGATTTCTTTACTTTCTCTCTCTAGTTTTAGCACTCATTCTAAGGCTGAAAGGGGTCCGAGACTAAAGAGCTTGAGAACCAGCATCCTGGCTAACACAATACATCCTTGACTTACTAGAGTTTCACATAAACAATAAATTTAGCGACTTTCCCAACAATCCTGGCACTGAAAACACTCTCCCTCTATTCTTCCTTTTGTGGACTGGCATGCATTTCAATTACAAAGTATCCTAAAACCTCCAAGAGAGACATTCTTATCCCATACAGTCAGTATTCACTTCAACACACCCATTCCTTTCATCTTCATTCCTCCTTGTGTGTCTCTGTGTTTCTATGAAGGATCCTTTTCTTTCTGCCTGAAAACTCTTTTAGTATTTCTTTCAGTGAGGCTCAATTTATCTGAAAATGCCTGTTTTTTGTTTTTTTTTTTTTTTTTTTTTTTTGAGGCAGGCTCTCACTACGCAGTTCAGGCTGGCCTTGAACTCACTATGTAGCCCAGGCTGGCCTTGAACTCAAAGTGATCCTCCTGCCTCAGTCTCCCAAGTGCTGGGAGCACAGACGTGGGCCATGGTGCTTGGCTTCCTTCACTTTTAAAAATGTTCTATTGTGAAATAATTTTAGACTTACAGAAAAGTTACAAGCATAGTACAAAGAATTCCCATATAGCTTTGTGCAGTTTCTTCAAATATTAAATTTACCATGTTTGCCGGGGACCTGGCTCAGGTGTAGAGTGCTTGCCTAGCATGGACGAGACCCTGGGTTCGATCCCTAGTACTACCAAAAAAAATTTATCATGTTTGCTTTATTATTTCCTGTCAACCAATCTACATAATCACCTCCCTGAACTGTCCGAGACTAAATTAGATGCATGCCCCTTTCCTATTTCAGTTCGCATTTCCTGATCCCGGCAGGGTGGAGGTGGTGCATGCTTATACAGAACCACACTGCGAAGACCCACATCGAGAAGTTCACTGTTAAATGTACCCTTGAAGCTCAGTCCCTTGTTCTGAGCTCAGTTCATGTTCTCTGTCCACCTGACTCCCCCACTTAAATGTTTCACAGACACTGTGAACTTCGTATGTCTAACACTGAGCCTGACCTTGCCCCACCAACTGCTCTGTTCCTAATTAGTAACAACTCCAAGCCTCCAGTCACACAAGAACAAAAGCCTTAAGGGGTCGCCCTCAATTTTTGCCTCTCTTTCACACTCTAGTCCCAATCAATCAGGATACCCTGTTGGATTCACTTTCAAAAATCACCCAGGGCTCTAAAGACTTCTTACCACTTGAGTAATCTCCCCCCTTCCACCCTTTTCCTCCTGCTGTCTGTTCTGACCCTGGTAAAGGTTTGCTCACATTGATGATGCCTCTGCCCAAAACCCTGATGATCTCCCACCGTGTGCAACACAAACCCCAAGTCCTCAGCAAGATCAACACTGCACACACCCGATTCCCTGCAGAGCTGGGACCTTGCCTCTCACACCTGCCCACCCCTCTATGCCCCGGCCTCCTTTCTGTGCCTGGGATTTGCCAGGCACGAGTTGTTCTCTTTTCCTAGAAGTCTCTCTCTCCAGAAATCTGCATGGCTTGCTTCCTCACTTTCAAGATTTTGCTCAAAATGTCACGCTAGCAGGGCCTTTCCAGACCATTCCATCTAAAACTGTAACCTCCCAAGAACTCGGTGTTCTTACCCTACTGACACTGTGTGTACACTTTACTCTATTTATCGCTATCTCCCTGCCTACCTTTGGAACTTAGGCTCATCAGAGGCAGGGATTTGGGGCTGCTTTATTCACTATGTTCCCTGCACCTAGAACACGTCAGTTCTATCAACACCTATTCAGTGTTTAATTAAAAAAAAAAAACTGTGGAAAAAATAAACAAATAGACACCCCAAACAAATACAAAAAGTAATGATGCTCAGATTCTGGGAGGGGTAGTGAGGGCCTGGAGACAGCCCAGAGTCCCACCTTGATCCTTGAGCCCCCCTGCCCCTTAAACATCTCTTGAGACTCCCCAAGGATCCCTGGAGACAAGGATGCAACTGTTACCCTAAATTCACTCTACACTATGGCAAACTAGTTCATCCTTTGGCCCGAGGGACCTGGTGCTCTGGGGCCGGCAGACGCGAGTCTTTGGCCCGATGGTCTTCCCCTCAACCGAGGCGATGTCTTCTAGCCCTACTCTGAGCCCTCATTGTTCTAGCTGACCTGCTCCACCATCAGCTTTCACTCACTGCCCCAGGCAAAGGACGCACTTTCTGTAGCAATCACTATAGGATATTCTTCTGGCCGTCAAACAGATTGCTGTGCGACCTTTCTTCTTCTTATTATTATTTTTTGGTATGGTTTATCTGAGGGTTTTAATGTTTTGCCATCTGTATTACTCGTCATTGTAGCCCCAAAGCTTAAAACACCCACCAACTCAGTGTGCACTCACTGAACATGTGTTCACTGTGTAAGCGTGAATAAAGCACATTGGTACTTAACAAATTACAGATTTTTAATAACAGTAAAGGTGCATTTGTAGCATTTGATGACAATTCCCTTTTCTCCTTAAAAACATATTTGCCATAAAATGGTGACGCTACCACTGTCACCATTAATACTATTCTTAAGTTTCAGCCCATTTAATAAGGCAGGAAATAAAATTAAATTTTGTCCATGAATTGGAAAGAAGGTCACAAAATAAAATCATTTACTGTAGATAATGCAATTATGTACCTAGATAAATCAATTTAATCATAAGAAAGTTCAATGAAGGCTGAGGCGGGAAGATCACTATGAGATCGAGGCCAGCCTACACTACATAGTAAGTGCAAGCCCAACCTGAATACACAGCGAGACCCTATCTTGAAAAACCAAAAGAAGAAAAAAAGGAAAGTTCAATGAGATGGCCAAACAGATATTATACATTGTTAAAAATCAGGATCATTCTTCAGCATTAACAATAACTTAAAAAATAAAATGAAAATAAATTCCTTTCACACACAAAATTATTGTAATAGTCTTTAAGAATGCTAGTTCTATATAAAGAAATCTTGTAAAGAAAAATAAAAGGAGACCAAAATAAAAGAAAAGCTCATTCAAATTAATTTACAGGTTTAACACAATTCCGGTAAATATCTTAATTATTTTAAATTGTCCCAAATGTTCATCAAGCGTCTCTAGGAGAATACACGAGAAAAGAATGAACTATGAATGTTTGGTTCTCCATTCTGTAGCCTCTTTTTGGGTGTTTACATGGATTTCCTTGTATTTTTTCAAAACTGATGCCTGTACAGTTTGCAGTGTGCACACTGAACTTATCAGAGTCTACTCTGAATTGATATTAAACCATGTCACACATTAGGTACCTTAATATGATATATAAAACATGTGTCACATATATTATATGTGTCAAGAATACATATCAAGCCAGGTGTGGTGGCATACACCTGTAATCCCAGCACTCGGGAGGCTGAGGCAGGACTACCACAAATTCATAGAGAGATCAAGGCCAGCCTGAACTACACAGCAAGACCCTGTCTCAAAAAACAAAAAACACTAATAATACATATCAAGAACCTCCGTAATTCCATTTATACTCCTATCCTTTGTGCTACTGGTGTGATGTTCACTATATATATGTGTTATAAATCTAACAATAAATTGTTATTGTCTTACTCAACTGACTTATACAGAATTTAAGAATAAAAACTGAAATAGTATATTTACCTGTGCTTTTTGTTCCTTCCTGAGGACCCAAATTTCCACCTGGTATTTTCTTTTCAGTATGAAGACCTTACACTAATGCTTATTAAATGCATGACTGCTGATAACAACTTTTCTCAACGATTCTCTTAACATGTCTTTATTTCTTCATATTTCAGAAGTTGTTTTTTTTTTAACTGCATGCAGAATTTGAGGTTGATATTTCTTTTTTCTTTTGGCATGCTGAACATATTACTCCATTGTCTACTGGGCTACACAGTCTCTGATCATAAGTCAACCATAATTCTAGTTACTGAACCTTTTCCTTTGTCTTTAATACTCAGCAGTTTGACTCTGATACACCTAGCTATAATTTTCTTTGTTTTTATCTTGCTTGCGAAGGCTGAGGTATGGCTCGGTGGTAGAGCATTGCCTAGCATGTGCAAGGCCCTGGTTTCAATCCCCAAAGTATCCTCCTCCAGTATACATACAATCTTGCTTGTGGCTGCCACATTTCCTGGACTGCTGCTTGTATATTTTACAATTGGAAATGTTTTGCCAATATTTTTTCAAGTATCTTCCTATTGCCTCATTTTTGTCTCCTTTTGGGGACTGCAATTACCCTGTGATAATCAAAATGATTTTATTCCACAGATCATTTGAGGCTCTGGCCCTGTTTCTTCCATCTTTTTTCCCTTTATATTCTAATGTACTCTGATTTGGATGAATTCTTCTGGCTTGTCTTCAAGTTCACTTGCCCCTTCTTTTGCTACGCCTAATCTGCTGTTAATCCCATCAGTGAAATTTCAGTATCAGGCTCTGTTTTTCAGTTCCGAGCTTTCCATTTGGTTCTCTTTTACAATTTCCACATCTTCGTTGCAACTTCCCACCTCTTTACTTTTTTCATCCATTTTTTCATGTAAATCTTTTAACATTTTTTTTCATAGTTCAAAGTTCTTATTAGTTTGTGAGTTCACTTATAATGATTAGCTTTTATTTCAGTAAGGGTCACAATTTGTTTCTTCCCCTGTCTAGTAACTTTTTATTTTATACTGGACATTGTAGATGACGATTTGTAGAAGCTCTGGATTCTGTTTTCTTTTAAAGAACTGAATTTTTTTCTAGCAGGCATTTAAATCATTGGCAGATCACTCTGATTTGGTACTGGCTCAGTTTTATATTTTATTTATTTATTCACTGGTCTTAGTCCTGGGGAAAATGCCAGTCCTGCGAAACAGATTTGTCCCTAAGGGGGTGGCCCTTCTGGGGTTTCAAAGTAAAGTCCCAGACGTTTACTAAGTCTCCTCTAACTTGACAAAACTACAACTCCAACCTGGGTGTGATGGCACATGCTTGTAATTTTGGCACTTAGGAGGCTGAGGCAGGAGGACGGCCACAAGTTCGAGGCCAGCATGGTCTACATAGTGAGTTCAAGGCCAGCCTGAACTACATAGTGAGACCTTCTCTAAAAAAAAAAAAAAAAAAAAAGACTGCAACTCCAAACCTGCCTGTTCTATAGTAGGCAGCTGCTGAAATCGAAGCTGGTATCTGTGGCATCCTTCCTATGCATGGGCAGTTCAGGAGTTTGCACACCACTGGAAGCTGTTCACATGCAGAGTTTACAGTGACATCCTACACTGTCCTTTTCTTTCTTGGATTTTCACCCTCAAGGCCCAGCCACTCTCAAAATCTACCTTCCCATCCCTCAAACTGTATCAGACAGTTTTCTGCTTGAGTTCTATCTGCTAGCATCTGATGGACTAGGGAATGACTCAAGACAAAAGTCATAGAAAGGTGACTCTCCAGGACTGGTTATTTCTTTCAAGACTCAAATCTACCTCCAATTTCTACTTGCTTCTGTTGGTTCTCAAGTGCATCAATGTTTTTTAAATATTTTGTCCAAAATTTATATTTGTTACTGGTGGGGATGTTAGTCTGACAAAAGCTACTCCATCATTACCTAGAGCAGAATTCTAACTCTGAATGTTTTGAAAGAGAAGAACAAAGTGATTCTTGTGATTGCACAGATTAAAACTAGTAATAAATATACAGCAACTAAAACACAGTCGCTGCGCTGGGCGTCGTGTTGCACACCTGTGATCCCAGCACTCTGGGAGGCTGGGGCAGGAGGATAGCAAGTTCAACCCAACCTGGGTGACTTAGTGATTTAGTGAGACTCTGTCTTGAAAAAAGAAAAATTTAGAAAGGCCTGAGGATGTTGCTCAATCCAAAGGTCCTGGGTTCAATCCTCAGTATCTGACAGGGGCCGGGGACGGGGAGCAGTGGCTCTTGAGTAGGTCAACAAAATTTTTTCAAAAAGTCATCCTCAAAAGAGATTGTTATACATTAAAATTCAATATATAATAAAGGAATCGTAACAAACAAATGGGGAAAATGATTTATTCATTGAAGGACAGTCTCAGGAAAAAATACTGTTTGAAAGGAGCTTCCACTTCATACCACTTCATAGATTTTAGGATTAAAGAGTTAAACGTAAAAACATAAATCATAAAAAACCAAAATAAAAATATGGGTGAATATTTAACTTATCACTAGTTCAATGTTTAACAACAAACGACTTACTTTTTCTCCTTAGTTTTTTTCTCAACTGCAAGAAGATATAGAAAAGAAAAAGAAAAAACTACCTCATAGGGTTTTTGTGATTAAATAAAGGCTTAGTTCATTGACTAACACATAATTAGCCCTCAGTAAATGTTAGCTATTACTGTAATTATTATTATTTAATAATTATGGAGAAGGAATCTCTTACGATAAAAAGAAGGGAAATATAAGAAGATAGATATGGCTAAGTGAAAATAATCAATTTTATATATTAAAAACATAAAAGGTAAAGAATAAAGGGAAAAATGTTTGCAAACATGACAAAGAATTAATATTCTTAATAAATACAGGGCATTCAAAAACCAATAAGTAAAGCACTAATATCCCAGTAGAAAATAGGGGTGGGGGAGAAGAGTTAACTAAACATTTCTAAGAAGGAATAAATGTATTTAAAACTTCAGCTCTGTTTCTAACCAAATAAATGCAAATGAAAACAATCTGAGGAAGTGGTTTTGCTGCTGTTTGCTGTTTTTCAGGACCAGACACAAGTAGTAGTAAACTGAGACGGGTGCTCCAACTCCCTGTTGAAGGGACTAATTTGCCCTATTTGGACAGCCATCGCTTGATCCAGAGTTCTAATAATTACACCCTATGACTCAATACTTCCTCATTTCAGGAATCTATTTTAAAGGCGTATCAGATTATTTTTCACCAATTTTTTTCTAATTTTTTTACCTTTAAAAAACAAAAAAGAAATGAAAATAAGTTAAAGACTCATCTCAAGAAGCTAGAAGAACATTAGAAAAACCCAAGCAAGGTCAATGAAAAGAATTCTGTACAAGAGTATTTTAAATTTTCTGAGAGGGACAGGCATGGTGACATATGCTCCTAATCCCAGCACTTGGGACGCTGAGACAAAAAGATCGCCATGAGTTCAACGCTGGCTTGGACTACACAGGTAGTGAGAGTCCATCTCAAAAAAAAATTTTTTTTTCAGAGTGGCTAAGTTTTTTCTTACAGGACTTCTGATTATAAATTTTTGTTTTACTGCCTCACGGTCAAAGAAGGGGGACAATATGACTTCTGGCTTTTGGACTTTGAGATTTTTTCTTAGTGGCTAATTGATATAAATTTATCAAATCGACAAATTGAATATTCCCTGTTTCTGTGCATAAAATTATTTAAGTAAAACAAGCTTATTATGTCATCCAATTATTTCATATCATTTTTACCTGCTGATTTATTATATTTTGAAGTATATTATATCACCAACTATGTGGCTTTAAATTCTTTCTTTCTTTTTTTCCCTGATAGCTTTTGCTTTATATACATTGATACAGTATTTTAAGGTGCATAAAGTTTCAGGTTACTATATCTTCTAGTGGAGTAAACTTTCTAATAGTATAAATTGGCCATTCTTTCTAATATTCTTAACCTTGAATTTCTAATCCACCTAAAACTAGTACTGCCATTTCTGGTTGCTGGTTTGTTTTACACTTACAGGCTCACTGTATCTTGCCCATCCTCTGTTTTCAATTTTCCTGAATGGTTTTATGCCTCTTGTTTATGCACAAAATTGGCCTCTATTTCTTCTTCAAGTTTTATTGGTCTGAGATCTGTCCTTTAAAAGAAGATTTCTTAAATCCCACAAATAGTGCATTTGCTCCCTCTTCTTTTGTTTTTTTCTTTCCTGATCTTTGCTGATCTGATCACTTTTCCCCTCTGAATGTTTTTAAAAAAAAAGGTCTAAATCCTGTTTTCCTCTAATCTGGTAATAAGTAGCCCTGATTTTCGAGGCTGAGCTACTATTGGGGATGAAATGTCCAAAGGACGCCAGCGTGGAGTGCGCCCCGTGCTGCCCTGTGCGGCCCCCTGAGGTGGACCCAGCACGTGCAGCACTCCACACCATCCCCTCCTCCACCCGTAACCACGAATGTAGTCACTGAGATTCATTCACCTGTTGTCAGATTTCATAAAAATATATATTCTTTTTTAAAAATATATATATATTCTTTTATATCTGGCTTCTTTGATAGAATTCTTTAAGACTCAATCATGTAGTTGCATAGACCAGCAATGGATTCTTTTGTCTTGTTATATAATATTCTCTTGTGTGTCTGTTCCCTGAATTACCCACCCATTTGCTGATGGACATCCCCCCACCCCAGGTTTTGGCTGCTTTAAATAAAGTTGCTACCCACGCTTTTGTACATGTCTTTTTATGGACAGATATACTCACTTCTCCCGGGTTTATGCCGACTAAAGAAACTGCTAAGTCACAGGATGAGCCTTTAACTAGTGGGAGGTGCCAGCTGTTTCAAGGCAGCTGCACATGAGAGCTCCAGCTGCTCCACATTCTTGCCAACATTTGGTATTCTCGGTCTTTCTCACTTTAGTCACTCTGGTGGGTATATACTGAGGACCTGCTGAAGTTTAATTACAGCCCTGGCAGCACCTTTTTATGCTTATTAATCATTTGGAACTGCTCTTTAACAAAGTACCTGTTCAAGTCATTTGCACACCTTTAAAAATTATTTAGCTTTTTCTTATTGATTTGTGGGAACTCTAAATATTCTAAACATAAGACTTCCGTCAGATAATATGAAGATCTTCTTCCAGGGTACGGATAGTGCTTTTGCTTTCTTACTGTCATCGTCTGGTCAGTAGGTTCCAATTATGATGTAGCATTTCTTTCTTTTTATGGCTGGTGGGGTTTGTGACCCAATCAAGAGATGTGTGCCTACTGAGGTCATGGGGCTGCCCTCGTGTGTATCTCCAGCTTCCCAGGTTGCCTGTCCTCCCTTATGTATGTTGCGAGGGACGAGGTTCTTTTATACAGGAATATGATCATTCCAACACCGTTTTACAGAGCACTGACACCCCCGAGCAAGTCAGTTACCATCCATGTCTAACTGGCAGCTTCCCAAGGCAAAGGATGCCCTGGAGATAAGTCAGCAAACAGAAAAGATACCGTTTCTGCTTTCATGGACTCTAGTGAAGAGCTAGTAATTTCAGTCTGTCAACTCTTGTTTTAAAAAAAAAAAACCTCAATCTGAGGAAACAGCCAAGTCAAGTCCAACTTGTACCTGGTATCTGCCATCTGACTGCACTAAATTAACTAAACACTCCATGTGCTGCTTCCATTTTTTTCTTTCAGTAGTGGGGATTAAACCCAGCGTCTTCACACCAAGCTACATCCCTTATTCCTTCAAAAAAATATTTTCGTAATTCTTTGGATAGGATTTCACCAAGTCACTAAATTGCCCATGGTAGGATTAAGTGTGCAACCCTCCTGCCTCAGCCCCCAGGCACTGGTCTTACAGATGGGTACCACACCTGGCTTCATTATTTCCACTTTTACAGATATCCTACAAACTGAGGATGACTGAGGGCAGGATCATGAAGACTCACTCCCTTTGTTATTTTTCTGATTGTGAATATTCAAAAACTAAAAACTCTTTTTTTTTTTTTTGGTACTGGGGATGGAACTCAGGGCCCATGCTTGCCAGGCAAGTGCTCTAACCACTGAGCTAAATCCCCAGCCCCCTAAAAACAGTTTTTTTAAACTGTGATAAAATGTATATTGTATAAAATTTACCCTCTTAACCATTTTTAGATCTACAGTTCAGCAGTAGTAAATACATTCCCACCATTGTGCAGTCATCACCATCATCCAGCTCCAGAAGCTTACTCATCTTGCAAAACTGAAACTCTGCACTAACTCAACATCAATCCCTATTCCTCTCCCTGTCCTCCGGCAAACACCATTCTATTTCCTTTGAAAATACTCTTTTTGTTGTTTGTTTAAATACAGGAAAGTTCAAAGGAGACAGAACAGAAAAATCACCTACATTCCCACTAGTCAGAAGCAATTACTGTTAATATTTGGAACATAAAAATTGAATCATGTAGTAGTTGGAAGTTAAGATTCTAAAATTGTGCACAAAATAAGAATTGTGTATAGTCAAAATTATAGCACTTTTGAAATTCATTTAAGGTGGCTTCCGACTAGTCATATGTACATGACACCTTGAACACATGTCTAATCGATTTTGCTCATTTTACCCCCGGAGGTTAAAAAAGCCTTGCTTACAAGAACCAACAAATGAGATTATATTAGACTCAAGAGCTTCTGTACAGCAAAAGAGTCAATTAATAGAGTGAAGAAAAAACCTACAGAATGGGAAAAAAGTCTTTGCCAGCTACTCCTCAGATAGAGGACTAATATCTAGAATATACAAAGAACTCAAAAAAATTAAACCACCTAAAATTAATGACCCACTCAAGAAATGGGCTAGAGAAATGAACAGACACTTCACAGTGGAAGAAATACAATACAAAAAATGTTCAACATCTTTGGCCATTAGAGAAATGCAAATTAAAACAACACTAAGATTCCGTCTTACCCCACAAAGAATGGCAATCATTAAAATCAAACGATAACAAATGCTGGCATGGCTGTGGTGAAAAAGGAACCCTCCTACATTGTTGGTGGGAATGCAAACTAGTACAACCATTATGGAAATCAGTATGGAGATTTCTCAAAAGCCTGAAAGTAGAAATTCCATAGGACCCAGCCACTCCACTACTAGGTATCTTTCCTGAAGAGCTAAAGACATCATACTACAACAATACCTGCATACTGATGTTTACAGCAACACGATTCATAATAGCTAGAATCTGGAAGCAGCCTGTATATCCATCAAAAGATAACTGGATACACAAAATGTGGTATCTATATATAATGGAATACTATTCCGCTATAAAGAAGGACAAATTAGAGTCATTTATAGGAAAATGGATGGACCTGGAAAACATAATGTTGAGTGAAATAAACCAGACTTGCAAACTTGAATACCATATGTTATCACTCATTTGAGTAAGGCAAAATGCAAACAAAATAAAATGGTAAATAATGGATACAAAAAGAAAAGGTAGGGCTGGGGATTTAGCTCAGTGGTTAGACTGCTTGCTTTGTAAGCACAAGGCCCTGAGTTCGATACCCAGCACCCTAAAAAAAAAAAAAAAAAAAAAAGGACAAGGGAGGGGGAAAAACAAGGGATAGAGAAGGGAATAAGAAGAGGGCCAAAGGGGAGGGGAATGAAAATTCAGAGGAATAAAGATATCCTAAAAACAAGAACCTAAAACCCAAATTTAAAATAGTAACATGTACACTAGGTACTGCAGTAACTTTATGTAGTTGCAACTTAATACTGTGTCTATGTGATTGTTTACATTACTTATTGTTACAAGCAAAAATGTGTTATGGTCTGTAAGTTTGTGTAATTCTGGATACATTTTAATTTTAAAAGAAAAAGCCTTGCTTTGGCCTGCATGAGTGTGCTGCCCACAGACCCCTCCAGGGCTGCCTGCTCAAGAGTGTGTCACCAGCCTGTATCACACCTGAGAGCCAATGGGTCCTTTAAGGAAAGGAGCCTAGTGAGAAGAAGTTAGGTCACTGTAGCTGTGCCCTTGGAAGGGATTTTGGGACTCAAGCCAGCCTCTTCCTCTGGCTGCCACAAGGTGAGCTATACACCCCTGCCATGATACACTGTCTTGCCACAGGCCCAAAAGTAACAGGCCAGCTGACCACAGACTGAAAACTCCCAAACTGTAGACCAAAATAAACCTTTCCTCTTTCTAAGCTGAGCACCTCAGCCATTTGTTATAGTAACTGAAAGCTGATTAACACAGGACTCTGGCCCAGGCACCTTCCCATCAGCTTTTCAGTGCCTGTGTCTTAAACAATGGAAAGTCAAGGACTAAAATACACTGAAGGGAAATCCTAAAAATGAAAAACATGATGCCAAAAATCACAATGAGAAAGAACTAAGGAGAAACAGAAATTACATCAAGAACAGAAGAAATATTAAAATACAGATATTCCTCATTCAGTGACCTACATGTTTAAAGACTATTCAGACTTATGACCAAGGTGCAGTTTGGACCTATGCCCCAACACTTGGGCTTACAGCCCGCATTCAGATCTGCAAGGTGGGAACATGAGTGGCACTGCAACCTTACGATGGCTTCTTCTACAGCACAGTACTGTAACATCTGCTGATTGTATTGTACAGTACAGTACTATAAGGTAGTTTTATGTTCTGTTCTACATTACAGTGCTGCATGTAAGAGTTATGCAAATAAAATCAAAATCATCAAGCTGGAGTTTCCTTTGACCATTTCTTTGCTCTGAATATTGTAAAGTATACAGTACTATATACAATTCCTCACTTAGCAGACAATTCATTTAACAACCTAGTCATGAGAACAGAGATTGGTCACTAAATGAGGAATATCTGTAGTCATATGCACAGAGGGAAAAAATGTTGCATCCATGAAATAAAAGAATGGTGAAACAAAAGGACAGAGAAAGGAAGCACTATTATAAATTAAAAATGAAGAGCAGAAAAGTCTTCAGGGGAATTATTGGAAGATAAAGTTAAAAGAAGATAAACCACGGGGGGAAATTACATATAAAGTAGAATGAAACTGGAAAATAGTAAAGAAAAGTTTATTTTTTAAATAGTTGAGGGCCAACTGTGAAAATCTACTGTATCATCCAACAGGGATTCTAGGAAAAGCAGAAGATAAAATACAAAGAGAGAATTGTTATTAAAGAAATAACATGAGAGCATTCTACAAAACTGAAGGACACAACTTTCCAAATGAAGAGGACTCTCAGATGCCCAGCATAGTAAATGAAAAGGAAAAAAAGAAATAGAAAAATAAGCACATCATTGTAAAATTTCAGAATATACAAAATAAAGACAGGACATAAAGCTTTCAGAGGAAAAATGAATGTTCACCCAGAAAGGATCAGGAATTGGAACGGCCTCAGACTTCTCAGCAGCAAAACTGGAAGGCAGAAGGCAAGGGACTGGGTCTTCAAAATCCTTTTTTAGAAACAATAATTATAATAATAATTTTCAACCAAACTCAGCCAACCTGAAATGGAATATGAAGGTAGATTAAAGACATGTGCAGACATACTGGATCTAAAAAGGTTTACCTCCCATGCATACCTTCTCAGGAAGCCAGTGAAGGATCTGTTCCACCACTCACAGATGCGAGCACCTGGAAGCCAGGAAACAGGAAATGGACCACAGGAGAAGGGTAAGGGGACTCCCAGACTCACCGGGACAGGCTAACCGTGGCAGCATCTCCACACACAGTCCAGGCTAGAGCAGGGGCACAGGGCTTTCGGGATGGCATCAAGGAACCAGTGAGTTACCTGACACCTTTAATGCTGCCAAGGGGAATTTTACATCTGACAGAGAGTTTGAGGACTAATAAGTAATAAGAACATAGTGAAGCCATCTGCCCCTCCCAAATACATCCCATTACCAACCCTGCGAAAAATAAAATATTACAAAAGAGGAAGTACAATTATCACAAACTAGATGGTTCAGTTTATGAAAAATATTAACAAACTTTCCATGTTTACTATAAATAATATTTATGATTTTACTAAAATATGAATACTGTTTTGCTGCTGTAATGTTTAGAATTTGATATTCAGCATATTGGCAATGTTTAGTATTTAATACATGTTGTACCCATAAAATAAACAAGATTTCTATGCTTCAATATAAATTAGATCTCCATGCTTTACTTCTGTGTTTCCAAATATTCTCAAGATTCATGAGGGTGAAGGGCATGTACACGAAGAAAACCACACTTACAGCTTTTCTGCTGACAGCTGCATAAAATAACAGCACATAGACTCTGGTATATTAAAAAATGTACCACAACTGACCAAAATTCATGCTAATAATACAATCATGATTCTCTACAACTCATTATTTTACTAAATTAAGAGATCGAAGGACAGCTATCATATTATTTCTACAAGTGATGAAAAGCATCTCATATAATCTGTTATCCATTCTTATTAAAACTTTTAATAAAATGATTAACAAGAATAATTCCATGTATGACTGAATGTGGGGGACACCTGTGCATACACGTTAGTGTCACTATCTAAGGTTTTAGTAAGATGTAAAAGCATATTATTTTAAACAAGAACAGTACAAGTATGTTCATAATCATTAGTTTTATTTGTCCCTGTACTGGCGGTATTAGCTGATGAAAAGAGGCAAGAAAAGAAGTTATTGATACAAACAATGGAAAAGGGAAGGTAAAAGTATTATTTCCAGATAGTACCTGGAAAAGTGCTATGTATTAACCTACTGTAAATAATAAAAGCATCTGGCTAGGTATCTACATTCACAATTAGTATGTAAAAATTGCCTTCAACTTAGAAAATGACTTGGAAAACACAAGGAGAAGGACAGATCCCACTCCAAGTAGCAACAAAAGACATAAATTAAAAACAAGTATGCAGGGTCTATACAAAGATGCTGAGGGCACTAAAGAAAAAAATGAGTAAGTGGAAATAATGACCTTTTTCTTTTACAGAAGTGTCAATATTATAAACATGTTACCTGTCCTCAAGTAATCTATAAATTTAATTACATTCCAATTTTTACTATATCAACAGTCTTTCTTTTTCTTTTCTAATTCAGCAAACTAATTTTTTTTTTTTTTTTGGTACTGGGAATCGAACTCAGGGCCTCATGCTTGTGAGGCAAGTACTCTAACCACTGAGCTAAATCCCCGGCCCTCAGCAAACTAATTTTAAAGATTATAGAGAAAGTAATAAACATGAAGAGGCAAGAAAATTCTGGATAATTGAAAAGATGATGAAAGAAGATTAATTCTAACATATAATAAAACACACAGGCTGGTATGACACTGGAACAAGAGAGACACAGCACATGAATAGCAAGGGTCGACGTATGACAGGAAGTTAACACAAGATAAGGCTTCCCTGCAAGCCAGCGGAGGCAAGTTACATCTGGGGGCCAAAGTCAGCACCCGGTCTATTTTGGGACAGTTTGAGAGACCCCAGGCTCAACTGCCAGTACCAGAAGAAAAATAAAGAGAAATTTTCCATTTTCAGACAAATAAAGCTAGAACTTATTACTAGCAGGCCTCCTGCCATTAAATGAAATACTAAGAGAATTCTTCAGACAGAAGGAAAATGATACTAGATTGTGGCACAGAAATGCAAGAAGTTAAAAAAGCGAAGGAAAAAGCAAATATAAATGAATACTGACTATATAAAATAACAATCTTTTAGAGTTTAAAGTCTACATAGTACCAAACTGCAAAAAACCTCCCCAATAACACAAGAGGCAGGAAGAGTGTAAATGAAATTAATGAATATGCTGAAGGTGCTAGCAGTGGCACACAGTGAAGATCCTCATTCACACAAGGTGACAAGAGCTGAAGAGTGCTGGCTCTTGCAGTGGTGGGGAGCCTAAGGCACACATGCCACAGCGGGCTGTTTATATCACTGAAAACTCTAAAAGGCTCACCATCACTGCTCTAGGGCAATGGTTCGCCAGCATTTTGGTCTCTAGATCCCTTTGCATTCTTAGAAAGTATTAAGGACCTCAAAGAAATTTTGTTAGTGAGCATTTAGATCAAAACTGAGAAATTTAAAACTATTAACTCCTTTTAAAATAAGTATAATATAAATAATGTAGTCACAAAAATAATTTATTTCCAAAACAAACCAAAAAAAAATTACTAAGAGCTGGGGATTTAGCTCAGTGGTCAGAGTGCTTGACTTTCGAGCACAAGGGCCTGAGTTCAATCCCCAGCACCAAAAAAAAAAAAAAAAAAAAAATTACTAAGAAATGTAGCACTACTTAACTTTTCTGTAAAGATCTTTTATGTCTAGTTTAACAGAAGACGACTGAAGCCAAGCCAGTGCACACCTGCAATCCCAGCTACTCAGGAGGTTGACGTAGGAGGACAGCAAGTTTGAGGGCAACCTGGGCTACTCAGCGAAGCTGTTTCAAAAAAATAAATTGAAAAGGCTGGATATGTGTCTCAGTGGTAAAGCACCTACCGAGCATATGTGAGGCTCTGGGTTCAATTCCCAGTACTACATAAATACATACATACATATATATAAACACATACATAAAAGACAACTAGATTCTCATCTCTACTCCTGTATTCAATCTGTTGTGATATATTACTTTGGCTAAAACAAATGAAGAAAATAGAGCCTAGCACAAACATAAAGTGGAAAAAAGGAAGAGTATTTTCTTTTTTAATAGCATTTCTACAGTTTTTTAAGACAATTATGGACATTCTTCTGTGATACTATACCAAAACTCAGTAAGTCGTAGTTTCCTAAAGATTAAATGCAATATAGAATCTGAAACTCTATCAGTAAACTTTCACATCCTATTGCATTCAAATTTGTTGATCTCCCTTGCAATTTCGTTATCTCACTCCTGCAATTTTATAAAATCATACACTGACCATAAACAAAATACTGAGTTCCACTAATGTATGCAGCTCTCCCAAATATTGACATATTTCTAACAGTATTTAAAAAGTATATGTATTTGGGGATTTAGCTCAGTGATTAAAATGCTTGCCTAGCAAGCATAGGTCTGTGAGTTCGATCCCCAGGACCAGCAAAAAAACTTTAAAAAATTTTAAAATTAAAAAATAAAAAAGTGGAGATTTAGCTCAGTGGTTAGAGTGCTTGCCTTGCAAGCACAAGGCCCTGAGTTCGATCCCTGGCACAAAAAAAAATAAATAAATAAAATAAAAAAAATAAAAAAGCATACGTAGTCATTCCTAGCTACAAAAGAGACTGAAGCAGGAGGCTCACAAATTAGAGCCAGCCTGGTCAATTTAGCAAGACCATGTCTTAAAATAAAAAGTATAGAGATGTAGCTTAGTAGTAAAGCATTATCTGAGTTCAATCTCTAGTATCACAGAATAAACAAACAAACAAGAAAGCATACTCATTAATATTACCACTGATCTTGTCAGAAGTCAAGTGCCAATTTAACTAAGTCAAGTTTAAGTACCAGGGAGTTGCTTACCTCACAGTGGTGGATACACATTTTCTAAAATTCAAATTTCATTTAAAGGTCAAATGTTATTTTATTTTAATATTTATGTATTTTGAGATGGCACCTTACTGTTTAGCCAGGCTGGCTTTGAACTCTTGCCTCAGCTTCCTGAGCAGCTGAAACTGTAGGTGCCACCATGTCCAGTTGCAAATTTTATAATTGCAACAAATAATGTCAGTTGGTTTTTTTGACATGGCATGGTCACTTAGTTCAGTTTTGAGAAAATGCCTGCCAAGCACTGATGCTTGAATGACCGCGGTTTCTTGATCGCTCACTGGATAACAATGTAAAGGCCGCTGGTTCAGCACCTAACTCAAACCACCACATGTGTGCTTTTCCTCAAGACGATGGCTGTGTTTGGCCTTGCAGTGGAGGTGCTTCTGCAGACTTGCTGTTTTTTTTTTCCACACAGAATACTAAAATGATGGGTACTCAAGTGTGAGACTTAATAAAATTAGTAAGTTTTACTCTTCAATAAAGGACAACTGTAAGTGAAATGGGCCTTCACTGTTTTAACAGCACGCACATACAGCAGTGAAGGATTACAGTGAGGGGCAGCAATTCCACCTGCTGCTGCTCTTGCATCACGTCAACACAGTTAAGAAGGCAAACGTCTTCCTCCTGGCTATGAAAACTGCTTGACCTTGCAGACCTCTAGGAGGAGCTGGGGGCCCCCCGCTGAACAGATCACACTTCAGGAGCTGCCCATCTAATCTAAAGGTCAAAGATCTGCAAAGAAATCTTACATTTTACTCAGTAAGATAAACATTGGTAAGAATATCAGCATGTAATTTTTTAAACGACCTTTTGTGCATGATGGGCACAGTACTGGGAATTGAACCCAGGGCCTTTCGCACTCTAACACCGAGCTGCATTCCCACCCCTAAACTACTTTATGTTACAGGACCCACCCAAATGATAAGCACATCAAACATCGCAACGAAAATTTTCATTGTAAGAAAAGATATAAATGTAGAATAAGAGAAGTAAAAGCCTATGTTAAATTTGAATTACATATATATACTTATATACACATATACCACACGAATACATATAAACAAAAATATAAGCAAGTGTTTGTGGTTTTGTGTATAAGTAAGACAAAGCAGCAGCAACAACCCAGAACCAATGCTATAACCAGTGTCCAGACTCTGGCTTTTGAGTGCCATTCCCACTAGAAAAAATCTTGGAAAAAACGTCTGATGTGGGGCATGGGATACAGGTGGTGCACAGTGTATCGAAGGCATTTTGTACCAGAAAGTAAAAGAGCCACATAAACAGACACCCAATGACCAAATTTGGAATAATTTATCTGATTCTGACTCTCCCTGGGCTGGGTATATAATAATACTCAAACGAAAGTCAGAGTGAGAGCCAGAAGAGAGATGAGAAAGCTCTTTATAAAACACTACATAATAAACGTATGGGAAATAATACAACTAGAAAATCAGTCTTGTAAGCGCCAAAGAAACTGCCAATTAAAGCAAGGATCTCGGGGCTGGGGATTTACCTCAGTGGTTAGAGTGCTTGCCTAGCAAGCACAGGCCTTGCATTTGAACCCTGGCACCAAAAAAAAAAAAGAAAGAAAGAAAGAGAGAGAGAGAGAGAGAGAGAGAGAGAGAGAGAGAGAGAGAGAGAAAGAAAGAAAGAAAGAAAGAAAGAAAGAAAGAAAGAAAGAAAGAAAGAAAGAAAGAAAGAAAGAAAGAAAGAAATCAAGGATCTCTAGTGGCTACTAAAGTCACTGAATGAAAAGTTTGTTTGGTAACAAGATAATATGAAGTCCTTCATGGACATTTGCTAATGAATCTTCACAACAGACAGATCTGGTAGTCACTTCATTAAACAAACAAATTAGCATCACCAAAGGTGGACAGATCTGATACTTCTCTCCTCTGGAGTGACACAAGAACGGGTAATAACATTATTTATTAAGTACCCTCCCCCTAAAATGGTTAATCTTAATTCTAGGAAGAAGATACAATGTGACAAATCCAGAATGTGTGATATTCAGGTAACAACTGATCTGAGCTCCTCAAAAACACTCAACAACAAGTAAATCGAGGAAAGACAAAGGGGGAGCTCTAGATAAAAAGACAAAGTGGCCAGAGTGCTCAGCATGACCCTGACTGTCCCCTGGAACCTACTACAAAAGATATTTGGGGGCAATTAGGAAAATTTAAATACAGAACATATATCAGGTGATTTTATGGAATCAGAGTTAATTTTCTTCTGTGTGATAATGTGGGTGGTTATGTGAAGAGAGATGTGCTGAAGTAATTAGAGTTGAATTGTGATCTCTAACTTCTTTCTAAATGGTCACAAAAGTGTGTGTGCGTGCACATGTGGAGAGAGACAGATAAAGTAGATGTGGCAAAATGTCAACTAAGAAATTGGATAGAAGATATCTGAGTACTGTGCATTACGGCTTTTCTGTAAATTTGAACTATTCAATATGAGAAGACTGACAAGACATCAGGTTAGAAAGAACAGGGCAGACGGGCCTTGATCCACTGAGCAAGGGACGTTATCCCTCATTCCTGTGCAAGCAGAAGACCCTTTAGAGCAGAGTTCAACCCTGTTGTCACCTGGTGGCAACACACAGCACGACCCAGAGGTAGCAGAGCTGGAGGACAGGAACCCATTATGGGTCAATGACCCCCTGCCTCTCTGTCACAGGAGACAATGACAACAGTGGCCTGATGACGGGAAGCCGCTGTTGACAGGTGGCCTTTGACAGGGGAGCGGTCTGTAGGTCTTCAGAACAAATAAAATCACTTCTGATGGACCAGATTCATGTTCTGCAGGCACGTTCAGCCAAAAGCTTGCCCTCGGCTGGCTATTCGGGAGTTGACACCATCTGTGAGAAGGACGGCAGTGGTGCTGGGCACCATCCACAGCCCCTCCGCCACCCTCTCTGAGGTGGCAGCCTTCTTTGACAGGAGTCTAAGACACTGTTGTGTTTGCCAAGTGACTCTGGAGTTACTCCTACTGGCCTGCAGCTTTTCTGCTTGAGAAAACTGAAATAATGTTGACTCTCTCTCCTCTCTAGTTCAAGGAGTTATGAGCACGTCAAACAATTTTGGCCCAAGAACACTGTACATCCCCGCCCAAATAGGTAAGCTGTGGACTCTTCTGGAAAGGAGGACTTGGGAAAGTCCAAGGATCATTATGACTGTTTCTTTTATGCTCCCATGCCCTTCATTTCCAAATTAATGCTCCAAACAGAAGTAGGTAGTAGGAGCATACTCATTTTACCTCTTTGAGCATTCGTAATTAACTAATACTGTTCTGAAAAATCTAATTGAAATAATAATAAAGTCATGTAACAGTGGAAAAGGGAAAAAATATTTTCATAAGATATGTCACTAAGAAAACCTAAAAGAACCAATAAAAACAATTAGGCCTATTAAAAATATAAGAAGGCAATTCTAAAAACACAGAAATCAACAGCTTTCCTAAATATTAACAAAGATCTTTGTGAAAATATAAATCCCAAAGCAACAATAATAAATTAAAAATACTCAGGACTGAAGGAAATGTGTGGGAACTAGTAGCTGTGTAAAATTATCAATGAGGAATATATTTCACTCAAAAGATACATCATATTCGTAGATGGAAAGACTGCACACTGCAAAGATGTCAATTCTTTCCAAGGTAATTTCTATGTTGAATGAAATTATAATCAAAATTCAAAAAAGATTTTATTCTTAGATTGGCAGTGAGTAGGGTGTAGGGTAGGATGAAGAAGGAAAGAGGAGACATGATGAAGTGATTCTAAAATGCCTTTAGAAGTGTGCAGGGGCCAAGGAAGCCAGGAATAGTCTAAGAAACAAAAGAGAAAGAATACAACTTATGCTAACCAATGCAAGAAATAATAAATTTATAATAATAAAAACACTGCAGTATTAGCCTAACAACAGACAGTTATGTCAATGAATGAGAACAGAATGTCCCTGATCACACATCAGTATATTTAAGAACTTAGCATATGAAAAAGTGACATGGCAAATGAGTAGGGGAAGAAATAAATTGTTCAATAAATGCTGTTGGAACAATCAGGTTGGTCACTGGGAAAAATAGTTACATTCTCTGTTGCTCAGCTAAGAGCAAAACAAATCCCATAAAAGAAAAGTAAAACCATAAAGAAAAAAGGAGACAAATATTTCTATGCTTTTGTGGTATGAGAAAGGTTTTCTATGCTTAACCAAAATAAGAAACCACAAACTTGATGATCTGCAGGTTTAAAATGTATCTTGGAGGGCACCAGCCGGGGTGCGCAGGATATGCACCGTGGCAACCTTTGTGAAGGGTAGTTTAGCAATGTACATTAAAAGGAAAACGAATTTCTTTAACCCAGGATTAGCAACTCTAAAGATTTTTACCCTAAAAAGGTAATCACAAAAGGAATACCTATTTCTTGAGGATATTTTTAAAGAAGGGTTACTGGAATGTTAAAAAATGAAAACAATCTAGATGTCCACCAAGGGGATTGGTTAAAATAAATTATGGTGTACATTTCCAGCAAAATACCAAACAGTTATTAAAACTGATGACAGGGGTTGGGGATTTAGCTCAAGTGGTAGAGCGCTTGCCTAGCAAGTGCAAGGCCCTGAGTTTGACCCCCCAAAAAACAAAAAAAACTGATGACAGAGCCAGGTATGGTAGCGCACGCCTATAATTCCAACACTTGGGAGGCTGAGGTAGGAGGATCGCCACAAGTTCAAGGCCAGTCTTGACTACATAGTGAGTTCAAGGCCAGCCCGAACTACACAGCAAGACTCTGTCTCAAAAACAAAACAAACAAACAAAAAACCCTGATGACAGTGATCTGTATTTATAGACACTAGTTATGTCCATGTCATACTATCAAGCAAGAAAAAGAAGAGGCAAAACCCAATATGGGGGACAAATGGGAGGAGGGAGGAAAGGAATAAAGGGGTAATAGGATAGAAAAAGATCAAGAAATGTTAAAGCATTTATCTAACAAAACAACCTCACCATTCTTAACATGCACTAATAAAAAAATCAGTTAAAAAATAATATGCACTAGGACATATGATGCAAAGTGATAGAATATACATTTTTTTTATTTTTACCAAGAACATGTATTGGTACATTGTATACATAATGATCATAATCAACATGGTTATTTTGTACCTGTACATGATACATCTTGGTTTCCCCTCTCTTCCCCCCCTTCCCCTCCCCTCCCTTCCATTCACCCACCCCTCCCTATTTGCAACAAGTGTATTTACACTTTTCCATTTTTTTCCCTTTCATCTTACTTTTCTTTTAACCTTCTTCTTTATCCCCCTTTTCCCTATCTAGTTCTCCTCTCTTTTGAATACTCTCTCTCTCTCTTTTTTTTTAAACGTAATATCTATTCTACCCCCTTGTCCTTATTTTCACTTATGGTTTCACTTATGGTTTCTCTCATATCAGAGAAACAATTCAATGTGTACTGATAAGTGTCTGATTTATTTCACTTAAGAGTATGTTCTCAAGGAACATCCATTTACATACAAATGACTCTAGTTTATCCTTTTTTATGGCAGTGTAGTACTCCATTGTATAGAAGAACCACATCTTCTTTAGCCACTCAGAAACTTGAAGCTTTCACACTAAAATCTGGAACAAGACAAGGCTGTCCACTATCACCACTATTATTCAATATAGTTCTAGAAACATTAGCCAGAGCAATCAGGCAAGAGAAAGAAATAAAAGGGATAAAGATAGGAAAGGAAGAAGTTAAATTATCATTATTTGCAGATGACATGATACTCTACATAGAAGACCCCAAGAATTCCACCAAAAAACTTCTAGATTTAATAACTAAATTCAGTTGTGTAGCTGGATACAAAGTTAACACCCAAAAGTCAATAGCATTCCTATATACCAATAACAAACTCACTGAGAAAGAATAACGGAAGTTATTCCTTTCACAATTGCATCGAAAAAAATGAAATACTTAGGAATCTATCTAACAAAACAAGTAAAAGATCTTTTCATTGAAAACTACAGTACTCTAAAAAAGGAAATTGAAAGAGATTTCAGACAATGGAAAGATATCCCATGTTCATGGGTAGGAAGAACCACCATAGTGAAAATGGCCATACTTCCTAAAATACTATACAGATTTAATGCAATTCCAATCAAAATTCCAATAGCATACTTCACAGAATTAGAAAAGGCAATCATGAAATTTATCTGGAACCAGAAGAGACCAAGAATAGCAAAAACAATTCTGGGCAACAGGAATAAGGCAGGGGGCATCACAGTCCCCGATTTGAAATTGTATTATAAAGATTCTGTGATAAAAACAGCATGGTACTGGCATGCAGACAGACCCGAGGACCAATGGAACAGGCTAGAAGATGCAGAAATAACTCTAAACACACTCAAATATCTCATCTTCGATAGAATATACATTTTAAG
Source organism: Hystrix cristata (assembly GCA_004026905.1). NCBI lineage: Eukaryota > Metazoa > Chordata > Mammalia > Rodentia > Hystricidae > Hystrix > Hystrix cristata. The sequence goes on from PVJO010006136.1 coordinate 38,719, forward strand.
GGGGCATATGGAATTTTAAGGGGAATAGTAGCATGAATATAATATTAGTTCATATAGATGAAGGATGGAATTATTGGCAGATTTATCAGAAATTTCAAAAATGGAAAATGATTACTTAAAATATTCAGAGAGCCTAAAAAGCTTTAATTTCACCGAAAGAGAATGTGGGGATTAGGATTAAAATATTAAAGGAAACAAAGACAATACTGAAGAGTTTTGCATGCCATAATTACTAGCTTGGAATTATCCAGGTTTATGAGATTAAATGATAATACACTGGAATCATGAGGAAAAAAAACAAAACAAAACAGGATGATGTACAAATCACTGAGGTAGCAACCAACAGTTCCAAAGGAATCCATGAGGTGGAGGGTTCTAACCAAGCTTCCAGATTTGCACTCTGCCCTTGGCCCTAGTCACAGATTCTTCCCAGCACCTCAGTCTCAAGGTCTATAAAATGGGGATAAAAAACATCAGTTCCTTATCACACCCTCCTCTGCCCCCAGGGCACTCCTAGGATTAATTAGCTAAGGTTTGTTGCTGTTCTATTATTACTGAAAATTTTCCATCAGGCTTATCAGCTCTCTAAAGTTCTTAAGCAAAACTAAAGAAGTTTTGATGAAATGCCCCAAAGACAAGCAAGCCTGGTAATAACGGAGCTGTAGGAAAAACAGCCCAGCAACCTTCTCCCCTCGTCCCCACATCGGGCACAGTGCTGGGCCGCAAGGCTCTGCCAGAGTTTCATCAGCACTCCCCCAGGATGAGGTCAGCACACAGAACAGCCTCAAGCCCTCCAAGGGGACGATTATCGCACTGTCACCAACATCCCCGGGGTTCCTTATTAGTATAATAGAAACCCTTTGTGCCGCATAGAGACTCACAGAGACTTCGAGCCTAAAACGAACACATGTGTATAGGCAGCCCCTACTCCGGGTCCCTAATGAGGGCTACCGGAGCAGATGTGCATGGCTCCCCTTCACCACACGTCAGCCCATCCTGTGGAATTCTGATCCCAGCTGCCACTCTCTGGGAATGTCTACAGAGAAGCTGGGCAGAACTGCTTCCAGAGGGGCACCACATGAGCAAAACCATGAACCCTAGCCAGGAGCACAGGAAGACAAAATTGATGCCACAAAAGGGCACACAGGACACTGCTAATCCCTGTCATTCTGCATAAGTCCAAACGCTGCATCACGGCAGAGGAGGAACCACCAACAGCACACACAGCTGACAGGGAACACTGTGCGGAGAAGGTCTCAGCAGCAGCCCTGCACTGTCCCTTCCGCCCAGTGCCTCGTGGTGTGTCCACTCTGGCTCCTGAGTGCCAGCCCAGTAAGATGCAAAGCTCTGTCCTATGTGGCCCGGGCCATGCGAGCCCTCAGAGTTCCTCTCCCTTCCTTCTCCCCCATGCCTGCATCTTCCACCTCATGTGTCATCCTGTCTCTCAAATCTATTCCCGTCTGTCTCAGAGGGCCAGAGTGAAGCAAGTTCTACCAAAATGATGCAATGCCCAGCCACAGGTGACGCCTGGACCCTTCTGAAAACCTAATGAACGGGCAACAGCAGCTTGTGTGCTTCTTGACAGCACACAGGTGCTGATAAATACCCCCCCCCCGGTATTCCTGGTAAACACAGGCACCCTGCCCCTCACCCTCATGGGCACACGCACGCATGCACACACTCACTCTCTCTCACCTCACACACACCTTGCTGGCTCTGCTCTTGCACCTCAAAAACAAATTATTTAACCATTCTCATCCCCAAGGATTAGAGCTCTAATTTCAAACACACGGCTCCTTGGCTTGTCTCTCACATATGCAGAACATTCTGATAGGTTAAATGCTGCCATTTAATTACTGTAATGAGAGATGCTTTTTTTGGGTTTCCGCAAACATTAATTTTTCCCTCTCTTATTTTACACTGAAAATCATTTTTAACATGTGTTTCTCCATAATATTCCCCATCCTTCCCCCACTCCAAATGCCGCAAAAGAGGAAGGATCTTCAATTCAATGTCCTAAAGAGCCACCAGAGGTTAAGGATAACCACTAAATATCCAAGCCACTTGTTTAAAAATTTTAAATGTCAAATTTTAATTAAAAAAAAAAAAAAAAAAGCAAAAAGGAGAGGTAGAAATCCTCCAAAGTGGCAACCAGGTGGCCTCCAGACAGAAAGGTCAAAGAGCAGGGGCAGGGTCAGTCCTATAGGTGGCTTTGGTGAGGACAGGGGAAGGCTCCAGAGGCACTGGTCACGTGCTTTAAAGCATCCCTGTTTCTCGTGGAACAAAGCAAACCAGTGGGAGGCCTACAGAGAAGAATCCTGCTTTCAGATATACTTTATCACTAAGAAGTGCACAACCTGTATGCTTTTCAAAAATGCAGACTGCAGTTCACCACCAACATAGGTCCACCTTCTGGTCCAGGCTTTAGATCTGAAAGGAGCTACACAGGCACTCAGGGCCGCAGCTGCTGGAAGGACGACCTTATCCAGCCACAGTGCCAAGAGCGCTCTGCAATCGAGCTGGACCAGCAAAACAGGAGGAGCTTAAAGGAATGAGAAATGCTCCTCTCCACGCCTCTACAAGGTGACCTGGAATTAGCATCATGAAGTTCACTGACTGCACGCGCCCTGGGATCCCCCAGGAAGTCAGTTAATGGACTGATCATCTTTTCCATCCTCGCTCCTTTTGAAGCTTCTGACCTTTTAGGCTCTGTGCCTCAGCACCACACATTTTTTACAATTCTGCTTCCATCCCTCTCAGAGTAAAGATATCAGGAAACCCATCTGCTTCCAAGAAATCAAGGTCAGTAACTAACTGTCGCAGCACACACCACGCAGAGAGGACCTGGAAATTGTTAGGCCAGGTCAGCAAACTGACTAGATCGCCACCAGACAGCAGTGCAAACATATACAGACATGACAGAGAGGACAGACTTGGGACGGCACATAAGCAGATGACATGGGGAGAGAGGAGCTTTTCCAGAAGCTGAGTCTCACAATCCCTCTACTGTAGGCAGGAGCAGCAGGCTTCGCCAGGAGGCAGAGTGACAAGGCTTATCTTGGAGAAATCATTTCCAGGTAAAGTAACACTTGCTTCACAAATGCCATCTTCTCTCTCTTCAGAGAGCCTCAAATTTCAATGAAACCACTTAACAACGTCAGGATGAAGAGAGCAAGACTAACAGTCACCCTGTGGTGATGCAGTCAATGCACACGCACTCGGCATGGGGCACGGTCCCTGGGACTTCCCGCTGTGCCTCTTCCTGTCCTCATACTGCATCTGACTATGGGCCCAGAGGTCTACCCACTCCATCCTTCTCACCTGCTGCCTAAGCCAAAACCCTGGACAGGCAGTCCTGGACTCCTCTCTCTTCTTCACTCCCGGCTTTCATTTGGCCACCAGGTCCTGACTCTCCTCCTCACTCTCTAACTCATCCTCCTCTCCATCCTCACAACAATTGTCCCATCCACTCATGAGCTCCCCTCCTACATGCCACCGACGTGCACAGAGACCTCCAAGACACTAATGACACATCACTATGCCACATCAAACTCCTCAATGTTTCCCTGTTGTCCACACAACGAAATCCTCTCCTAAAACCGAAGGTCTTCCACGATCTGACTCCTGTCCACCTCTCCCACTCAGCAGCCTGTTTCTGAATCTCCTGCCTCAGAGACTCTTCCTGGCACCCTCCGTGTGGACGAGAGTCACCACCCTACCCCAAGTCCTAAAGATAGCTCATCCTTATCCTCTTGGAGAGCTTCTGTCAGGGCAACCTCCTCCATGAAGGTGCCCTTCTTAACTCTCCTACTAACTCTCCTCACCCACCACAAGCTGATCACTCCCTCCTCTGGGCTTCCATGCATATCCCCATGCTATCACCTCTGCTACTACGACTATTTATGTAACATGGAAACCCACTCAACTATACATATTAAATCTTATTTTTGAGCCAAGTGTGATGATACACACCTGTAATCTGGGAGGCTGAGGAAGGAGGATCACAAGTTTGAACCCTGCCTGGGCAACCTGACACTTAGCAAGACCCTGTCTTAAAAAATTAAAAAGGGCTAGGGATGTAACTCAGGATGAAGGCCCTAGGTTCAATCACCCTTCTCCCCCCTTCTCCCCCCAAAATCTTATTTTTATATTCTTAGTGCTTAGCACAAAGACATGGAGGAAATAATCATTTGAAAAGTGACTAGAATGAATGAATAGATAACTTCCCACTGACTCATATTGCCTGTCTCTGCTGAATTGTCTGGGAGCAGGCAAATTACACAAACGCATATATAGATTTTTAAATAACAGGACATATGAAAAAGAAAACAGATTCAAAGCAAATGATTGGGGCTGGGGATTTAGCTTGGTGGTTAGAGTGCTTGCCTAGCAAGCGCAAGGCCCTGAGTTCAATCTCCAGCACCAAGAAAAAAAAACCTTACAGAAGAGCAAATTATTCTAAAAGTAGGTAATTTTTAAATGTTTATTTTTCATTTAAGTATATGGTATAACTTTCTGATCGTGTTTTTGTTGGATTAACATTAAAAGTAGTTTGCATCCCTAGTATACATGGGTTGATGGGGGAGCAGAGCTAGAGAACTAAAGGAAAACTGCTTTAAGATGGAAGTTTCTTGATGAATCATTCACAAGTGAATAGCTGAGACCGGACTACACCCCATGTACTCTTGGTTCACCATGAAATCCTCTTAAACAAATACCTGCCATTCCCCCAAAACAAACAGTAATTATGCAAAGCCCTGTTAGTACATAGGCAGGGTCTGTGATACACATTCTGTGCCCCGGCACCACCTCCCACTAATCTCAAGCCCAGGCTGCGCTGCTGGGCAAGCTTCCTAATGCACTGGTTCCAGCGCTTCGCTAACAACATCCAAGCTAATGGAGATGAGCTCTGCTTCGTGGAGGTTCGACTCCTGAGAATGGATCTTAAAGGTGAGGCACAGGCGGCTAGGGAGAAAGTAGATTTAATTTGTTTAACATCATAAAAAGGGACATTTCCACATGGACAGCAAGGACATGAATATCATGTGTGCATGGCAGAATTATAAACGCATTTTTGGCGAAATTCAATAAAGCTGATTCTACTGCATAAGGTCAGCAATTTACTATAAAAAATGATATGATTGCAATTTTTAATATAACCCATGTATTTGCTGCAAGATGCTCTGGAAGATTGTGTAATGTAACCATTCGACCTCTCCACAGAGCGGAGATCACCCTGTTTACCCTTCACTGTCCTGATAAAAGCATCCATACAGAACAAAGTCAACAGCATTTACTTAACAGCTGCAAGTCTAAGACTTCCTCTTCTCAAACCTAAGAACCCTGCTGGAAAGCTGCAAGAAAACCTCCAGAACTACAAACAACCACCATTAAATTCCCCTCTCTGATAGTAAGTAGTGAAATGTAAAGAAAGGGTACAGATGGAATAAATAACCTCTATGTATGTACGTACGACCGACCATTCTAGATTTCATTCCTAATAAGGTGATTCTTCAAGGAGAGAGCACCAGTCCACGTGAGCAGACTACAAGTGAAACTGGACAACTCAGTGAGGACAGGCTCCTCACCTTCAGGGGGCTCCTCACCTTCAGGGGGCTCCTGGAAGTCTCTGTGCCCATCTGTATACTTCTGGGGGGAAATAACTTAGGTTACCTCGAAGATTAAATGAGTAATGCATACGGGAATGCTGTTAAGCTATAGCAGAAAATACACACGCCGGCAGATATTATACAGTCTGTACCAGGCTTGCTCATAAACGACAGGAACTGCATTCTTAGCAGCTCCTCCTGCCCCATTACCAGGTCTCTCGGCAGGGACTCAGTACAGTGACAGCAGCCAGGCCGGAGACTGGGAATGCCTGGTGAGCAGGGCTGAGCCCGCTCGGCGACAGCAGGACTTCTAGATTGGGGATATGAAACATCAACAGAACTTCGGTTTTCAATGACATCTCCAGAAGAGAGCTGTAAACTGTCACGATCCTTTCTACTTGCTGCACAGTTTCACCATGGGTTCCGGGATCAAATCAAGCTCCTTTCCTCTTCTGTGTCTTTGAGCCCGCTGTCCCCCTTGCCACGTGCTCTTATTCTTCACACAGACACTTCACATTCTCTCTCCAGTGCAAACCTATCCCACCCTCCCATTCCTCTATCGGGGCACCTGGCTAAACTGTAATTACTTTGCTTATTTGTTCACATTTCTGGAAGAGTCTGTCTGCCCCCCGGACCCCTATCTGTTCGAGTCACCATTATATCCTCAGTCCCGGGCCACACTGTGCCTTGTGAAACAAACAACAAATACTGCTGGTTGGCTGGGTAGGTGGGTGGATGGACGGATGGCTATGCAGTAAAAAAATTTTCAAAATCAAGTACGTACTGAGATCTTCCAAAGAACAGTACTATTTTCTGTTATTTCTATTTTAGTTCTTAGCCCCTTCTTTTCAGGACTATTTAAAGGACAGCCTTTGATTAGAAAAAAAGATAAGTAAATACCAGAAATCATGGCGCTCCATATTTATTCTCTTTCAATTACATTCTGGGCAAATTATCTCCGTTTGTAAGTTAAAGTGATTTCCTAACTGCCTCTTCTTCAAACTCAACCTGTGTTCTTTCAGCCAAGACCCCAAATTTTGCAATTAGAATAATTTAATTCATAATCCTGTTTGTGACTCAGAGAGCTGGGAAGAGTGTGGCTTTGTTCTTCTTCGGTGTCTTTCCCACTGTCAGTGGTAAAATATTTTTCCTTGTCAGTCAAGAGTACTGATGCAGCTTGAAGCCAAAAACAGATAGAAGAGCCCATTTCTATGCACTTTAAGTTTCGTTGAAAAGATGACATTTATGTGGTTGTGATGTTTAATTTATCACAGAGGGTCATGATGTTTTTTACTGAAATACCAGGATATGGTAAACTTCAACTTTATGAATGAAAGCCTTTGCAATCATTTAAGAAACTGAAAACTGCACAAAATTTAAAGACCACCATCTTACTAAAGACAATCTATTCAACAATCTAATTACAGAAGGATTACTTTAAAGGGCTTTAAAACTAAAAAGAATAATTAACAGTAAGAGTTGAGAGCATTTCCAAGTCCTGTGTCTGATGACAGGGAGAGCTCTGAGAAGATGGAGCTCTGAGCTCTGAGAGCTCCTATCAGAGTGATTAAAAACCAAACATGGGTCCTTTCAAAGCTGGGAGGAAATTCAGTTCTTGGCACAACTTAAATGTAAGTCTGCATGCGTCTCTAAAATCCAAAGAAGATAAAGCTGGTGGCTAACTGACCAACCTAGCAAGCCTACAGTGAAAAATAAACTTAAGAGAAAAGCACAAAGCTGGGCATGATGGCACACATCTATAATCCCAACATCCAGGAGGCTGAGGCAGGAGGACTGCCACAAGTTTGAGGCCAGCCTGGGCTACATAGTGAGTTCAAGGCCATCATGAACCACATAGCAAGACCCTGTCTCAAAAAATATAATAAAAGCACATTACTTTATGCTTTACAGATATAGATACTAAACGATACACTCACCAAAAGATAATCTTATTTTTAAAAGGCACAGGATCAAAAATGTTGAATATAACAATGAGTTGGTAAATTAATGAATAGTATCTAAAGTTAGCTTTCAATCTTTCTAACTGCAGTCCAATCTACATAAAATATATTTCAGTAGAGACTGCCTTATGGCATACCTTATGTTAACTCTCAAAAATCCTTGCTTCCAACATTTTTCAACAATTCCAATAAACCCACACATCACACAGTGCCTTTAGTTAAAACTCCCTTGTCTACCCTTGGCAGTTAAATCTCTTTAAAAAGACTCCCATCCCTAAGTGAGGCCAGATAAGAATGACAAGGTTTCTTACAATCATCTCCGAAGCCCACAGTGATATAGAAAGCAACAATATTTATCTCTTGAGAAAAACTAGAGAAACATCACTACATTTTTTAACAATTAAAAGCCCAATATGTACATGTGCCAATTCCCCCATGCTGAGTGTATTTACTATCATAAAAATATACTAATAAAAATTTTAAGGAAAGGCAATTAAAAGCCTAATTCCTCTCAAAACACTGTTGACATGGAGTATCCTTCCCTCCCAGACACACAGCAGGCTCTGTGCTGAGTGGGACGCTTCCTTCCTCCTGTAGGCTGTCCATCTACATGGCTTTGAAAACCCTGAGTTCTCTGTCTGAGGGTGAATCTGTTCCATCTGTGAAACTTTTTCCTCCCATGGATGCTCTGCTAGCACTCAGCATCTGCGCCTACCTCTCTCTAGTGTGCCTTCCCCTGTCCTAGAGGCTGGAGCGCCTGCCTACCAAGTGCAAGGCCCTGAGTTCAATCCCCAGCACCAAAAAAATAAATAAAAAGAAAGAAAGAAAGACAACCTAGAGGCTGGAAAGCTAAATGCAACATTTCCCAGGCTCTGTAGCGGCTGGAGTTCTAGGTAAGAAGAACCAGCTTCTTCCTGCTTCAGCTTCCCAGAGAGCTGTGATTACAGATGTGTACCACCACACCCAGCTTCAAGTGGCAATTTATTTGTTTATTTATTTAATGGCACTGAGGACTGAACCCAGAGACTTTGTACTAAGCAACATACTCAGTCCTTAACTTTTTTTATTTTGAGATAGGGTCTTGCTAAATTGCCTGGGCTGGGCTTGAACTTGCAATTCTCCTGCCTCAGTCTCCCAGAGTGCTGGGATTACAGGCACGTACCACCACGCAATTTTAACGGGTAGAAGCTGAGTTCAGATTCCATGTCCCATCATTATTTATCTCGGTGCTGGAAGACACTTGTAGTGGTAGCAGCAGTGACTTCCTGGTCCCTGGATCACAGCCCGGAAGGTGACTCTCAACTCCACAGCTCCAATGGCAGCTCCCGACCCCCGTGCTGGTTGGGACAGCATCAGCAGCCGCTCTGGCAAGTTCACTCTGCATTGTTCTGGAAGTTCCCTGTTTCTGGAGTCCCAGTGTGAGCCTGCTCCTCCTGCCCTCTCAGGATTCCACTCTGCTCCAAATTCCAAGGTGTTCAGATTGCACAACTTTTTATGAGACCAACAGTTTTCCCTTTTTAACATAACATTACGGCAAACTGACTTCAGCAATCACCCCTCATCTGTGAGGAACATATTCCAAGACCCTGTGGATGCCCGGCCCCCAGGGGACAGCACCTAACCCTAAATATTACTGCTTTTTCCTACACATATGTACCTGTGATAAAATTTAATTATAAATTAAGCAGAGTAAGAGACTAACAATAACAAAACAGAACCAATAAAATAATATACTGTACTAGAAGTGTAAACGTGGTTTCTCTCTCAAACATCTTAGTGTACTGTAGCCTTCCTTCTTGTGACAATAGAAGACAACACAACACCTGAGATGAAACCTGGTGCGGAGAGTAACATGGGGTTGGTGACATGTGTTAGGTCGCTGTGTGAGGGCTACCTGAACAAGAGGACAGAGACACCATGACAGCAACTAAGTACCTCGGGGTGGGCAGGACACACAGCATGGACCACTGGACACAGGCATGACCATGGCCCAGGAAGGATGAAATGGAACAGCTCAAGATTTCATCACGTGATGCAGAGTGGCACTGGATTTACAACTGATGAATTATTTATTTCTGACACTTTCCATTTTGCATTTTCAGACTGAGGCTAACTGTACATAACTGAAACCTCAGAGAGCAAAACTGCAGGTAAGTGGGGAACGTCCACGTAGCCCATTAAGAATTCATCTTCTTTTAGGATATACATTACTGATCATCATCATCATTGTTTAAATCCTCACTTTAGTGCCAGGCATTCTGCAAAGCACTTTTCATATGATTTTCATTTAATTATGCCAAGATCTTTTGCAGTACATACTATCATTAATCCCATTTTACAGATAAACCGGGACACAGTGAAATTATATATCTCATGCAGTACCATACAGCAGAAAGTAGTGAGGCTGGGATTTGAGCACAAGCAGTCTATGCACATACTACCTCCCGAATAAAACACTCCAAATATGGCCTACTGCTTTACTACTGGAAAATCCGACACCTGCATCTTCCTGTTTCCAGGTTCACAATGCTGGACACTCACACACAATTGGTAAGAATGTAAAATGGTATAACCACTTTCAAAAACTGTTTGGAAGTTTCTTAAACAGGCAGACACACTCCTCCCACATGATCCAGCCATTCCAGCCCTAGGTATCTGACCAAGAGAAGGAATTCTACACACCTACAAAGACTTACCCGAGAATATTCAGAACAGTTTTATTATTAATATCCCCAAGCTGGAAGCAATGCAAAGTCCATCAACAGGTGGACAGATAAATATAGTGGGGCCAAAAGGAACACGTACTATATGACTCCAACAATACAGAATTCCGGAAAACACAGGCTCTCGTGATGGAAGGCAGCTCACGAGTGTCTGCCCTCCAGCACTTCAGGGTGGGGCAGGAGGCAGGAGGGACTCATGGTGCGCCCAGCAATTCGCTACCTTGGTCTTGACAAGAATCGCAGGTATGTGCCTATACCCAATAACGCTGCTTAACACAAAAGGCAACCTGAAGAATCATGCGCAGTCTGTCTCTGTCCCTTCCCCTCATACAACCCGTCCACCAGCAAGAGGCCTTATTCTTTCTTCTACTATGTCTGTGGTTCTGTCCTTCCTTTCCTGAAAGTATGTGGTATAGTCAAAAGAATCCTGGTCAGAAGACAGAGGTCCTAGTTCTATTTTTGCCACTTATTAGCTCTACTTTACCTCTCTGAGCCTCAATTCCTCATCTGTGAAACAGGACAGAAGAGCTGTTCTGAGATCTAGTAAATCATGTATTCATTTATAAATAGATATTTACCAACCTGCTTACTACATATTAAGATTATAGTGAAGAAATTGATGGTGCCCAACTGTAATCTCAGTCCTCAAGAGGCAGAGGCAGGAGGATCACTGAGAGTTCGAGGCCACCCTGGGCTACACTGGAAGCTCAAAGCCAGCCTGAACTACATAGCAAGACCCCGTCTCAAAAAAAAAAAAAAAAAAAAACCCAGAAGGAAGGATATGTGTGTTTCCTGAACTTTAAAATTCCCTACATAAAAATGCCATTGTTTCCATTCCCGTTTCTACTGCTGCCAGGTCAACCCAGGCCCTCTGCACTGACAGTGGACTCAGCAGACCCTGCTCTGTAGTGGGCTGGTTATTGCCAGGCTGAGGTAGTGCAAATACACAGCCCAGCATGAACATCCTCAACAGTTTCACAGTGTCCTGACTGGTCAACAGTGGGCACCACCCCAGCTCCTCCTCACTGCCCGCTCCACCCACTTTGGTTCTCTTCCCGTACAGAGATCCCAGGGGCCAACCCTGCTAACTGCACAAACACACCCTGTAGGAGCCTCTCCTCATGAATGATGCCCTTCCTACTCTTCTCCATCTACGGCCCTTGCCTCTCTCATGACAAGCTCAAAAGTGTCGTCTGATCACTCTGTTGACTAAGTATTAGAAGGCTAAAGCAAAAGAAACTACCTACAACACCGACCTCTAGCCAGGAAAGGGATAAATGCTAGCAATCCTGAGACTAGATGTAGACTAGGGTTAAACAAATAAATTGTAGACTTAAAAAATAAAGAACTGGCTGGGGATTTGGCTCAGTGGTTAGAGTGCTTGCCTTGCAAGTGCAAGGCCCTGAGTTCAATGTCTGGCAAAAAAAAAAAAAAAAAAAAAAAGAAAAGAAAAGAAAAGAAAAAAGTACTGAATAAAGGCTGATACCCCACCAACAGCCTAGGACACTAAAACATCCAATCACAACAAAGAAAACTAGGCTGCCACTGGGCATGGTAGCACAAGACTGTAATCCCAGCTACTCAGGAGGCTGAGGCAGGAGATCACAAATTAGAAGCCGGCCTAGGCAATTTGGTAAGACCTTGTCTCCAAATAAAAAGCATCATGGATGTAACTCAGGGGTACAGCACTTGCCTAGCATGCACAAGGCCTTTAGATTCCATTCCCAGCACTGCCAAAACAAATGTTAACAGTTTACATACTTATTTGAAAACAGCTCCTATCCTTCAGGTTTCTGAAGCTTTCCATTTATTTGGATATTTAATTTGAATCAAAAATTAATTTTTTCTTTGAGACAGGGTCTCACAATGTAGTTCAAGCTGGCCCTGAACTCACTGTGTAGCCCAAGCCCAACCTCCTGAGTACAGGGATTACAGGTGTACACCACCACACCGGCCCAAAAATTAATGAGCCAGGTACAGTAGCATACACCTGTATTTCCACCTACTCCAGGGGGTGAGGCAAGAGAATCGCTTAAGCCAGGAGTTCAAGATCAGCCCAGGCGATGCAGCAAGACCCTGTTTCAAAAAACAAAAATAACCCCCCAAAAAAGTAGAAAAAAACTATACTTAAAAACTTATATCCAATCAAAGATGAAAGATGCAGGAAATTCTTTTAGAAATAAAGCATTTTTCATGTAACCAATGACCAGACTATCCCCTCAGAATCCAAATCTGTGGTAAGTGTCAATAGTAATTTCTCACTGCCTTTTTTTCCCTATATATATTTTAAAAAACTGTTACCTCTTTTTCTATGAAACACAATTCAAAGAAATTTTAGCAAGAGAAATGCCTCAGAGCCTGCTCACCATATGCAAAATACTCTTTTCTAAACTGTACCTTAATGACACATGTTCAACAATGTACATGCAAGAATATTCACTGCAGCATTGTTAGCAAGAGCAAAAAGACAGGAATTGACCTAAACCACCAAACTTGGAACCGCTTAAAAAAAAGTATGATGCACACACTTAATGGAACACTATGCAGTCAATTAAAAGAATGACACAAATCTGTATGTATCAACGTAGAATGGCTGCCAAGATACAATGTCAAATGTAAAGGTAAAGGGCATCAATTCCCAGGGCCAAAAAAAAAAAAAAAGTGGGGGGAGAAGAGCCAGGCAAGATAGCACACACCTGTATTTCTACTTAATTGGGAGGCTGAGGCAAGAGGATCACAAGTTCAAGACTAGCCTAGGCAGTTTAACAAAACCCTGACTCAAAATAAAAAAAAATTTTTAAATGTTTAAGTACTAGGGATATAGCTCTGTGGTAGAACTCTTGTCTAACATAGGCAAGGCTCTGGATTCCATCCTCAGTACTACCAAAAAATAAAATAAGCTACCACTGTATTTAAGTGTTAATGGGGTTGGGGATTTAGCTCAAGTGGTAGAGAACTTGCCTACCAAGTGCAAGGCCCTGAGTTCAATCCCCAGCACCCCAAAAAAAAAAAAAAAAGAAAAGAAACAAAAACAAAGTGTTAGTATTTCTGTGGAGGGAATAATAAATATTAACATGCTTTCATATAACTAGATTATCCCTGGAATGACACATAAGAAACTGTTAACAGTAGCCTCCTCTGGGAAAGAATATGGGGTGGGGAACAGGAATAAGAACGAATAAGATGTATTTTTTCACTGTATATCCTTAGTTCTTTAAATAATTAGAACCATGTGTCTTAGCTTTCCAAAAAGTAAAATGAATAAATTTTAGTAACATGAAGTTACACAACAATGTCCCTTTTGTCACTCTGCTCATTTTCACAGAAAACAGCAAAGTAACTAGGTGAACCCAAGAGCTCCTGACCCAGCCCCTTGGTGGCATATCCCCGGCACAGGTAAGTACAGGAAGTGCAGGCTCAGCCGCCCTCCGGATGCAGAGCATCAATTCCCAGCACTTAGCTGGCCTGGTTGCTTTCAGTCTCATCCTGGATGCTGAGAAAAATCTGTAGAGTTCGAGACAAGTTTAGATAACAAGGAAAGCAGGAAAATTGATGGGGGGGAACCAGTCAGTGTGATGAATAGGCTGGTCCAGAACAGCAGGTGACGGATATGCAGATGCAAGACTGGCAGGGAAGGAAGATGGTCCGTGCACAACAGATGGATGGAGATGCTCAATCATTCTCAGGACAAGCGTGGCTGCCACAGAGCCCTGGCTGCTCCTCCCTCACCTGCGGGATGCAGCCCCCACCCCAGGGGCTCTGGGCACCTGCCCACGAAGGGTAGACCCCAGGGGAGGACCAAGAAGTAGGGGGAAAATGCCACCCTACTGCAAGCTAGATTTGGAGCCATTTTCTCTCACTTGCCCCTTCCTCCAGCTCCAAAGCCACGCTCACTTCCATCTAGGCAGCTTACTCTCCTGAGGAAGGCTTTTACGCCAAGGTGACCTGTCTGCCCCAGCCGAGGGGCAACACAAGCAGTACAGTGTGAAACCACACAGCCCTGGGCAAATTGGAATCGTTGGCCATGCACTTCTAGCCCTCTGGCCTCTCTGTTTTCTCTTCCTCTTTGCAGTTAGTGACAGAGATCCTAGACCAGGGATGGCGAACCTTTTAGAGTTTTCAATGATAACAAACAGTTGACTGTGGCACGCGTGCCGTAGGTTTGCCACCACTGTCCTAGATGGCTGAGAAGAACTTCATGGGTAAGGGTACTTGCCGCTCCCAGGTACCAAAGACTAATAGGTAAGAACAAAACAAAAATAAACCCACTCTATTCCTTTCTTTTCTCAGAATGGGAATGTCATTTAAAATGTCCATGATAAGCTGGGCCTCACGGTACATACCTGTAATCACCCCATTCTGGGAGGCTGAGCCAGAAGGATAGTTAAGTTCAAGCCCAGCGTGGACAATTCAGCGATTTAGCGAAACCCTGTCTCAAAATATAGAATGAAAAAGGGCTGGGGGGATGTAGTAGCTCAGTGTGAAGACCCTGGGTTCAAACCCTAGTATCAGGGAAAATAAAAAGTCCATGATATAACAAGCTTCAATTACTTCAGCAAATACAGGAATGAATCTAAATCCTGAGGCCATAATCTGTGTCTCATTAACAAAGACTCAGAAGGGCCAGACGGCCCCTCACAGAGCCAACACTACTCCTTCCAGCTCAGCTGCAGGAATTCCGGGGAAGAGGACAAGGCCTCAGTCCAGACAGGGGTGGCGCTGGCAAGATGTGTGCCCCCTACCTCCAAGCTGTCTGCTGGGCTCCAGCTCCAGGAACAAAAGCTTTGTAAAAAGACTTCTGGCTTCACTAAGATACATTAAAGAATTAATTATAAAGTAAAGCTGAGGGAGAAAATTATTTTAGAAACACAAGAGGTTACTTTTTTTTTTTTCCTGGAGATGGGGGAGGAAACACAGTTATTTTCATTTTCATCCTGGGGGCACAAGCTGGGAGCTGTCCAGTCGATAACCTGGCCATCAGAACAAGGTTTGTAATTAAAAGGTCAGTGACCTGGAAAGCCAGGGCCCCACTCCCAGAGCTTCTCAGTAATGACGGAGCTATTAAATTAAGACTGTTATGAAATCAATGCTAAAAAAGCTTTCATGGTAACGAGATTCCATTCAAGGACATGCAAACTACCTCATGAAACAGACGTAAATGATAAAAAAAGAAAAAGTAATAAAAGAGAGTTAAATTGAAATCTGTGTAAGAATTTACTCCCCCTTGAAATACTCCAGTGAGAGAAGCCCTTCACCTCTACCCTAATACCAAGGTTAAGCCCCACAGGTGTCTTCCTGAAGTTCATTTCCAGCAAAGAGACAGATTTGCTATGGGGGTTCCACTTCTAGGAACAGAAAAGAAAGATAAGATCTGGTTTCACCCTTTAGAGTGAGAAAGCAGTGTGTGTTTTATTTAGTTTCCTTTCCCATTCCCATCCCCCACACCATGACTATTTACTAGATGAAAGACAAAACAGTCCTTTACTTGTATACTTCAGAAGAACACAATAAGTGTTAGCCACCACCACCTTGGCCCCACTCTACAGGATTATGCAGAAAAACACGTGATGTTGATCTTTTTCTAGAAGCTTGATTTGCAACAGATCCCTTAAGAGCAGTCAACAGACAACTCTATCCCCTGCCCCACCTAGTCTTCCTTCTCCACCCCCCCAACCCCCCAACCCCCCCCACCCCGCAAACAGGCATCACTTTGACCTGCTTGTGTTTGAAAGCAGACTACATCCCACATTTTGTGGTTGGCTAGGGTGTCAAATCAGCCTACGTCTATTGACAATTTCCAAGCCTCTAACTTTCAGCACTGTTTTTAAGTTACTCTGACTGCTGGATTGCAGCCTGATTACAGCCCCAGATACGATGCCTGCCTGGCAAGAACTACTTCTATATATAGACTGGTTCTATGAGGGCTTAAACCCCACACACAGACCAGTTACTGTCATGTGTAGCTGACTCTGCAATTGACGTGTCCTCTGTAGATTCGAGTGCTTGGAGGGAAAACAAAAACATTCATCCTAATATTTTGAAGGTACACAGCTGCTTTTCTCTTTCATCCAAAAAATTCCCAATAAAAGGAAGAAATGCTGTAAATTACACAAAATGGCAGTACAAACTTCAAAGAAAATGATAAATGATTCTAATAACTTCATGTTTCTCATTAATGACTCCATATTCAGACTTTAAAGCATCCAAAAGAGATCTTGAGACAAAAACCCTGAAAACCTAAACAAGACAGACCTATGCAAATCAATGCCCTCCCCTCCTCAGCCCATGCACTCTCCACTCCCCACCCCCAATCTGAGAGCACAACACTTAACCTGTCAGGAATGAGGCAGGATGCAGCCCCTGCTCCAGGCTGTGGTTTCACAATAAAACAAACTCAGCTGATGCGCCTAAAGTAACCCTCATTTTCCACTGAACTGACATGCGCTACAGGGACCTCAATTTCTATATTAAATATTAAATAATATTAAAAGAAAAACAAAATTGGATTTGCCTTTTCAGGAAAGAGATGTTTATGAAAAAAAAAAAAAAAGAAAGTAAAAATTATAATTCAAGTCAGCACTCCACTGCAATTCCCCGAAGTGACATTTGCTAGGAAAAGCCAAGGCCACAGGAGCTGGGAGCTCTCCCAAAGCCAGAGCCTCAAATGCACCACTGTGCAGATCCTGCAGGGACACTGGGAGTGCAGGTGCCCGTCCACCCGCAGCAGCCAGGAGCTGTGCGCTTCCCTTCTGCAGCCACGGCTAGGAACGGCATGGGTGCTTCCCACTCAGCAGCCATCAGAGATGGTGCCAAGCCACACCGATCGTGTACGTCTGACCCAAGGACAGCGGAAATTAAAAAGTGAAGTTTAAATCCACGAAGGGGCTTTTCTTCCCCAGACACGCATCAAACCTTGGAATTCTCTGCCCAGAAAAGGTCCTGCCAGAACTTACTTTATTGGGATTCAACTCGGAAATGGCTAATTACCAACCAAAGCAGCATTTTAGAGGATAATGGAGATGGGTGATTAGCCTCAGTGATTCTGGGTTTAAGTACAGGGGTAAACCTGTATGATTGTCTTTAGAGCAAGAAGGGTAGTGTGGCTCCTCATGGTTCCAAGCAAGTGCCCCAAATTCTAAAAATGCTAATCGAAGTTAGGGAGCCACTCTAAACAGCATCTCCTTTAGGTCCTTGCTCACACTCTACCCTCTCAAAGGCAGCTGACATCCATCTGCTCTCCTTAAAATCATAACCACCCCATACTAACCTGGCATCCCCACCCCTTTGTTCCCAGCTTTTCGTGTCCCTGAGGTACTGGTCAGCCACTCTTCCATTTGGTCACTGCCCACCTCCCCCCATTAGAACAGATGCTCTCTGAGGACAGGGATTCTGACCATCCTGTTCTCAGCAGATCCCCAGTGACAGGGAGAAGCGGGGTGGCAGGGGGTACACACTCACTCTTGGGTGAACTGATTCATCAGTTAGGTTTTTTTTTAAGAGCAGCAAATAATAATTGCACAGAACAGTTTCCTCTCTACAGTAATTATGAGCCAAGTGACTCAAAAGAAGTATTATTTGGTCCAGAGTTTCTCTCTCTCTCTCTCTCTCTCTCTCTCTCTCTCTCTCTCTCTCTCTCTCTCTCTCTCTCTCTCTCTCTCTCTCTCTCTCTCTCTCTCTCTCTCTCTTTTGCTCTCCCTCTCCCAGTCAGGGATTTATTAAAATTAAACAGATTAGATGGAGCTCCTGATACTAAAACTGCTCAGCAAAGCCTGCGGTGGGGAAGTGCCGAGCAAACACCAGAGACATTTGTCTCTAAATTGCTCTAAATACCTTCTGCAAATGAAATTCTAACCCAGCTGCGTTTGAGAGAAAATGAGGACTAACTGGTCATTGTCGGTGGAAGAGAAGATCAGACAGTTATAATATTGCACAATATACTGGGCTAAGGATCTCTGGGCAACCATAGATTTTGTCTCAGGTTACCCCGGGTAATCAGCTCAGCTTTTAGGCTCAGCTTTCCCCTGCTTCGATGCTTTGATGAGAGAGCTGAAATCCCTAAGCTTTTATGATTAATTACTCCCCATAGGTACACATATTTCAAGGAAAAACTCTTTTACGGCATGATGCTTGCGGAATGGAGAGGCCAGCCAACACACTCCAAATTTTAATAATCTCCTAATGATGGGGGGTGAGCCAATGCAGCCAGTAAGCATGCAGTGCCCCTCACCGACTCTGTCATGGGGACTGGCCTTGGGGTTGCCTCAGAGCAGCTGCCTGTGAATGAAATGCTTGGGCTTCCTGTGCCCAAACGCTGGGGCGCAGCCCTGGGAGGCGCCTAGGTGCAGGAACCAGCAAGGCCCGGCAGCGCCCCTACAGCAGGACAGCGTTGGGGCACCAGGGAAGTGCTACCAAAACATCGTTCGTTGCAACCAAAAATGACGGAACAGCAGAATTTTGGGGCCAACATTCTGGTTTTTTAAGAAAAAAGAATTTTGTTGTGAGCAAAAGAAACCCACCCCCACCATGTAATATAAAGGCCTTTAAATAATTTCCTGGATTTCTACAAAATTAAAGAGTTCCAAGAATAAAAAGTCCAATTTTTTGGTTGGTTGTTTTCATTTCACAAAAAAGAAAAATGTCCTAAATTCCAACAGAACTAGAATAGATTGTGTCTACTTCAGACACTGAATTTGTCGGGACCATTTTATCTGTGCTTACGGAAATACCATAAAACCAGTAATTTACCACTTCAATCTGTAAATCAGACTGACCCCAGTCCTAACCTTAACCTGACCTTGTTTAGTCATCCCGCTTCCCTTGTCCTTCACTTCTTTCTTCATTCTTTACTGAAGCAGGCAGCCTCCGTGCCTAAAGCCAGTCATTCTGCAGCCAGGGTCAGTGACAGAAAAAAGGACCAGAAAGCAGAAGTCTAACACAGTCTTATCCAGGGGCCAGTGTTGCTACTGAACACTACCTTTGCTATGACATGTGCTTGGCCCTCTATCTGGTGCTTAATTCCCTGAATCATGTAACCTCTCTACTCCATTGTTAAGAAGGAAGCCTGCATTCCGGATCTGGGAAGGGGGTGTCACCCTAGCCCCAGCCCCCAAATCCACGCAAGTACACAGCTGTGGAAGTTCTCTGCTGCCCTCAGCACCTGCATTCTTCTCTGTGGCTTCCACCTGCCCCTCCCCAGCCCTGGTGCAGCCATTGAGAACCTGTACCTTTCTTCTTAAGGAATGCTCTCCTGGTCGAAAGTGGGCTCTGGCGGACCCGAGAATTCTGTAGAAACTTCACTGCTGTGGCAATCTGGTGGGGGAGATAAAACGGAGAAGAGTAAGCTTCAATAGTCCGAATTTCAAGATGAAAAACCCTATGAGCTCCCTGGGCCCTAGACTCAAGTGTACACTGTGATCAAATATTTAACTAGCTATTTCTTAAATTTCAAATCTACCTAAATGCAGGACTAGGCTACTTCCTTGTCTTCACTGGCTTTGACTCCTGTATCTGAGCCAATCAAAGTGAATGCCCAAAACAGAGCTTTGCAGACCTGCAAGGAGCTTTTCCTGACTTCTCTCTTTGCGCTGCCTTTTCAGCCATGCTCAGTAGTCACCACCCTTGTGCCACGCATGCCTTCCTCCTGGAAGGCCTGCTTTTCCCGCCTTGACCTGTCTACGAATTACACACATACACGCAATCCTCAGTACAGCCCTTTTATAGCCCATTCTAACTCCCTGAAACCTTCCTTCCACAAGCAAGTCATCCCCAATCCCCCCATTCTCTTCAATTCCTTAATGCTATAGTTGTACCATGTAATTGAAGGCATAATTATACTGTCTTCTAACATTCAGGCAGCCTCCCTAACTACACTGCACGCAAGGGGAAGACACTATGCTCCCATACAGAGCCTGGCAAAGTTCTAAGTGTCTATGGATGACAAAAAGGGAGTGTGTAAGAGACCACACACATGGCTGGTCACAACTGTCCCTCCCATGAGTGGAGCTGAATTCTGAAGAGCCTTCAAAGGGCAAAGTTGGGGGTTCCCTGATATAAGCCGACAGACTGACAGATTACCAACCTACCTCCAGTAATGATATTATTTAATGAAATCTTCATATTTACGAATAAGACAAGGAGGGGATGGAAGGGAAACTGGTAAAGGCATTAATCTCCACATCACTCAGCATACATGAGGCCTGTCTGCTTCCCAGCACAGACACTGGTCCTACTGACAGAAAGCACCAACTTGCCTCAGGTAAGAAGGAGCTATTTTGAATGAGTGGCACTATTCACAGTATCCAAACTAAAAGAACTGTGGGGTCTCCTGTTGCAGGTAAGACCAACAGGCCCCACAGTTACTTCACTTGTGAGTTGCTGAAAGCAAACATTTCCCAGGAGCCAGATGTAAGGAAATTTTCTATGATCCTTAAAGTAAGGGAAATAGTTGTACAAAAATGCAAACAGAAAATGCTATGACTATAAACAAGATCCAAGTTAAAAATCATCTCCTTCCCCATATATTATGTCAATTCAACCCTGAGACTAGGTAGACTTATCAGAAACAAAAGATTTGAAGGTAAATCGGAAAGAGGAGAGGCAAAAAAAAAAAAAAGTCAGGGAAACTCCCTTACTTTCTTTGTTACCCCTCTGCGGGAGGCTTACCCTCGACTTCTCCCTCGAGCATGACCTCAGTGTCCTGACCTTCCAGATCTGGGCCTGTCACCTGAACGACATACTAGTGCTCCTGAGAGCCAAGCCCAGCTCCCCGTGGCTTATGATCTACCCTCCAATGCTGCAAATAACACTGACTGCCAACATGAACTGTGGTGACAACCAATCATCTTGGGCTGATGAAAAATCAGCACTGGAGCTTCTAGAACCCCAAAACTATGGCCCCTTAGCTCCTCAGTGAGATCACTAGAAGTTGCATCAAAAATCAAGAAAAAAATCTAGTGAATATCTACAATACTGACAGGTTTTAATGAAGAGATAAGGGGATAACAGATAAAGAGAAAAGAAAAAAAGAAAAAGGAATGAGTAGAGGAGGGAAATAAAAGGGAGAAGGCAAGAGGAGACAAAACAAAGGGCAAAAAGCAAATATTTTAAAAAGCAAAGAGGAGAAGGGGGAAAGAGAGACAAAAGGAAGAGATCCATGCTCAGGAAAGAGAAGGGACAGGTAAGTACACATCCAAGTCCCGCAGGGTCAACACCAATCTGCACTGCTCAGATGGCTCTGGGATAACTGTTCTTCACCTGGAGGAAAAATGCACCTTCAACACAAGAAAATGACAGTACTGGTATCATGTGGCAGTCTCTGTGGCTGTGATGTGTGTGCCAGGTGTTGGAGGAAATGGGGATGAACAGGTCTTAGGCAGGAGATGCAAATAGCACAGCTCCCATCATTCACCCACAGAAAAAAGAAGCCTTTCCTGCATCCTTCCAAAATCTCCCATGACAGAAAGAAAACAGAATCCCACCACTAAAACGCACAGGTTTCACCTTGCTTTTTTAATATAGTCCTTGGTATATGCATTTCTGGTCAGAGAGCAAAGTTCTGATGGGTTTAATGGTGCACTCAATGCAGTGCTTGGCGCATTCCATCAATTTTTTTTTTTTAAAAATTGCATCTCTTATTTCTTTAAATACATTAATCAGCCTAGTGTAGGCAAAACAGATCCATTGGACAATGCAATAAACATGAATTATCATCTATCCAACACGCATAATGGCTTAAAAATACATAATAGCAGGTGTAGTTTAAATGATTAGTTATTACACCTGTGGTGGGTCTGATTCAATTGGGAAAAATCATCTTTAATAGGTTAAAAGGTTTAGATCACCATGCTTTCCTTAAAGTGGCTGCAGAGAGGGAATGATGGAGTGCTCTGTCATTAGTAATTCATTTAAGAAAAACGTGGGGGATATAGCAAAGAACAGCATAAACGAGCGAATCCAATTTAAACATCAGGTAAAGTAGAAAACACCTTTTAAAAAAGCAAGATAAATGAATTTGGAAGGGAGATGAAATTGACGTATTTATTTTAACGGGAATTTGACAAAGTCCCGGCACACTTCAAACTTGCAAAAATATGAACAATTTCCTTTAAAGTTTCCATTCACTAATTTCAAGTCATATAAAATGATACTGCCAAACACCTACATAAAGTATATTTGGGGCTTGTTTATGTTCCTCTTGATCTTTGTCTGAAAACGCAGGCGACAGGCAAATCACGTATTTAACAGCATCGGCATCACTACACCAGATGCAAAAAATATAAAAGCACCCAAACTAATAGCCCCAACATAATGTGCTGAATAAGAAGATAACCCAGATAAGCAGCTACACGTAGCTACACGTAAGTGTTGAACCTAAGAAAACCTCTCGCCTCCTTCCACTAATTATTCCTCCAGCTACTCCTCACTCTTCTCCTCCCTCCCCACAAGACACTAGCCCTACAATGGACAGGGTGGGGGGGCCTGTCCAGCCCTGTGAGTCACACATCGAGGGTAAAAGATTTCCCAAAACTCCTTATCCATAATGCAAAGACCTTCGCACACTGAGTAACTGACAGGGCGCTCACTTTGGGCCTTTCACGGCCTACTGTTGGGTACTTTTCATTAACTTCATGAAGCAATTCAACTGACTTCGCTCTGCAGAGGTCCAACACACACAACACGCTTTTGTTGGATGCAATGGTGGGGTGCTGCAGCCTGTCCCGTGTTATCATTTGATTTTCTTATTAGAAGATGAATGTGACTATTCATGGGTTATATCTGTGCCCAACTAAATTACATAAATTCGGGCCAAATCTTCCACCTCAATGTCAAAGATGTAAAATGGAGACAGGAACTTTATTGCACATGCTTGTGGGAGTGCAGCAAGCCAGGGAAAATGCCGGCGCAAGGTTCCCAATGCCATTGTTGAGCTACTTGCTATGGAACCGTAATACAGAATCGCCTTTCCTCTCCCCTCTTTCTGCACTGAGTCCTTAATGAGTGCACCTCAAATTGCCAGTAGCTAGTTTAATAAAAGTACAGACAACAAGCTCAAAAGAAAACAGAAGCAAAGTTTCTCATCCCCCACAATCCCTCTGGCCCTATCATCTATCCTCCTGTCCACTCCAGGCAAAATAAAACCACCCCACCACTATCAACGCCACAATTTTAAGGAAACTGGGTAATTTTCACCTGTTATCACCTTAGAGATAGAGGAAAAACTGAGGCCCAAAGAGGAGCACCTTGCCATCTAGTTATCTAACTATGGTTATGCTGGAGACCCAGCCAGCAACTTGGAAAAAGGTGTGGATTTCAGGTTGAAAACACCTTTGGAGCCAAGATGATTGGCCAATTGAGAGACATCTGTCTCTCAAATCCTTTGAGAGACCAGGATTTGTAACTGTATAAATCAGTGGCGTACAGTGTACTCGGGGGTTATCTGCTATGAACTACGCGCCGTTAAATGCATTGTGCGGGGTAAGTAATCCCTAGTGGGAAGAATCCAGGCTCCTGACAGTCTTCGCCGAGGAGGTGCTTCCTATGTATTTTCCATTCTCCTACAAAAGACCTGCACGTTGTAATCTTCAGAGTGCACATTTTATTTTCTACACAAGGGGGACGGGAGAACACAGCCCGCCTCATAACGAACCTGGGGCTTGAGGGAGCCTTCGCACTTGCACCTGACATGTAACCCTGACGCACTGTCTCTAGTGACACTTATTTGGAATGCCACCAACTCCAGCGCACCCGTGTACTACATACACATCCATCTCCTAAAATGTGAGCATTCATTAGCCATTTTAAAATATTAAAAATTTTAAAAAATTAATGACACTAACAACCAAAGCCAAGTCCTTTTTAACCCAGAGTAATCACAACTAGAGGCCAAGGGGAAACGGTTAATATGTGGACCCAAAACCCCACACCAGCATGGCTCCTGTGCGCTGCTCAGAAGATTGAATTGCCTGTGAAAGGCTCCTGCACTCTTGCCCTAAAGTACATACCCAGAATCCTGTTAACAGGCGTTAGACCAAAGCAAACTTGAGTTTTAACAAGGGCTGACTTTAAAAGGCAGGCAGTGCCGCGAAGGAGAGAACTGTCTTGAAGCAAAAATGCTGCGTTTTAGTAAGAAATCAGTACTCTGTCAGGAGTTCCTTGACAAATATGGTCATCGGTGGCACAAGGAAATAGTTGCAAAGCAGCTGTTAATCAGAGAAACACATCGTAGAACGCTGATGCTAGCACTCGTGAAAAAATGCAACGGGCTAATTATGAAGCTATATATCTCACTAAAGAGGCCACGTTCCTTGAGATTCCAGGCAGAGCACTCTCAGATCCAGGGTCCTAAGACAACATAATTCTGATTTTCTGCAGCCAGAGTCCTCTCTGATCTACCATTCACAAGCCAGGGTGCTCGGTTCTCTCTCAATCCTACATTCTCTCGCTAGGGCACAGCCTGGGGAAGGAGGGAAGGAAGCAGGGCGACCACAAGCCACATTCCAAAATGCTATATGAATATACCTAGAAGGTGACAGAGCATGTGGAAGAAAAGATACATTGGAGTCACACTTGAGTGCGGCAGGAGGGCAGATGTGTGTGAGATTTAGCAGAGGAGCGCTGCCTCCCACCCCGTGCCAAGCTGAAAAGAATAAAGAGCAGCAGCAATTAAAAAAAAAAAATAGAGATGACTGTGTATGAAATCTCAGAGGAAGGAAGGGAGCTTCCAGAAGGCTGCTCTCAGAGTGTGAAAACCAACTCATGGGAGCCAAGGGTCTCGGAGTCGGGTAAGAAAGGAAAGTTAATATGCAGAGGAAGGCTTGGTCAGCCAAAACTCAACGCAATCCTCTGCAAGGACAAGGAGGAATCGGCTCCCCGAAACCAGACCGAAACCAGACCGGCAGGAGCAGGGCGGCGGGAGGGGCACCGCACGCTCAGAGCAAAGCTACTGGACTGGCAAGAGGGGGATAACCTTGAGGTGGACAGGCGGCTCCAGTGGTGAAGCACAGACCCAAAGTGCCCCCTAGCCGGAGCCAGCGGAGGCACAGGCCACGGGCGGCCGCCCTGCTAACTCACACAGCCCAAATTAAGTGTTTTCACTCAGGGAAAATGAAATGTTTTGCAAGATGAAACAGAATGAAAATTGAGGTTTTACGTAATTACTAGTTGGCATTTACATATCACGGGCTGGTTCAACACCTATTCATTTTCCTCTTTTATTTTCAATTTTTTAAAATTGCTCATTAAAAATGAACAGATGACAGTGACAGGATTTTTTTTTGTACTCTTTCCCTCTCTCTGAGGGTTACAAAATCAAGAGGTACCTTTTTAGTCCATTTATCTTCAATTAACACACACACACACACACACACACACACACACACACACAGAGGTATATTCCACTTATACTAAGGAGGAAAAGGAGAAGGGAACATGCAGAAAAACCCCAAGTTCAAAACTGAAGACTGAGTTGCACTGAGCTAGCCCTGCACCTGAGGAGGAGTGAATGTCCCGGCACTGAAGGAGTTAAAGGAAAGAGCCTCTCTTTCAACTGGAATTTCCTGGTTTTGGTCATTGTGTCCTTCCCATTGTTGATTTGGGTTACAACCCTATACTAATTAAGCTTGTGGGCCCTAATTTCCTTTGTTTTACTTTCCTCTGTCCTTTTGTTTTTCACATTAAAGAAATAAAATAACCTCTGGTAGAAGTGCACAAGAGTTGACATGATAGAACATAATATATTTTAGGGTCCATTGTGTAAATCTGTATTTAGGGAATTCTAAAGCATGCATTATTGACCCCACTCTCTCTCTTAAAACATGCTGCTATATGAAGTAAAAGCCTTTATGAAAAGTGGCAACTTCACATGTGCAAAAACCACCTTTCAAAGTGAAATATCTTTGCCACCTGAAATTTTTTCTTGGTCCTAGTTAAAAATATTGCATGAATGGCTTGCCAGAATGTTACTGTTTTGTTATTTTACTGAAGTAGTTCTTCCAGAAATGTAAAAATAAAAAGCATCTTAAACCACCACGCACTAATATTAGGTGACGGTGATCTTAGGGACAGAAGGATAACTTCGGAGAGGTTCTCTTGTCCAGCCGAGGACTCTGGGTGCTGTATTCCAGTCCAAAGGGAGGTGCAGAGCTTGTGGCCGAGCTGCAGACGACACGCTGCACTGTGACTCCGCTGTAGAAAGAGCTGGAGAATACATGCCTGCCAGAGAGGAAATGCAAACCCTCGATTCTGGGTTGAGAAGATCAAAGTTCTTTTTAGGAAAGGCTGAGAAGGAAAAAGACTCTCTCCTTCGGGGAGAAAGAAAAGCAAATTTAAATGCCTTTTCCCCATGCATCCCCACCTGAATTTAGATAGCAGCCCCTCTAATTTTTGATGCAACCAACAAAGCAGTTACCCAAAGAGGGCAGAAAAAAAGGATGACATTTGCCTTTCCCTTGGCTTTGAAATCCAACTGGCAGCAAACTGTTTGAAGTCCTGTTTAGAGAAGAAACTGTAATAGCCTCCACACTGAAAAGAGGAGGAAAATGCCATTATACACGGATCACAGTAGCAGCGACCTCAGCGGAGAAGGCAAACGAGCTGGCTGCAAGCCGGAGGTTCGGCCAGCATGCCAGGAGCAGAAATGAAAGGTTTATGTGCCAGGTTTAGTGGCAAGAGTTGGGTGCTGGGTCCCAGGAGGTACCAAGAAAAGGCAAAAAGCTCAGTCTCCTCGCACAGCATCTTTTCACAGCTCCTTGGCTGTTCCTTCTTGCAGTCTGCCTTGGTTTTATATTTTCACTATTCCTCTAATTTCCCTGCACTGTTAAAGAGGAAGCACTGGGCTTCGTGTTGTAAAATTAATGAAGGTGTCAAGCTGTTGAGTTGAATCACTCCAAAGGAATGTAATGACTCAGTGTCCAAGATGCTCCCCGGGAGAACTGTGAGCTCACACGGTGACGGTGGCTGGTGACTCCAGTGCTAAAAATATGTAGCACACAGTCCCCAGAACCTTCTTGATGATCCCACTGCCTCTGACTCCTAGGCTCTTCCTCTCTGCCACTGACTGAATTTTATGCCTTCCAAAAATTACTCCTCCACTCCAGGACCCTCAGGTGCTCAGCAGATGGGGCCCCGCTTCAGTTCCCATTTCTTTTGAAGTCTGGGCCAGAGCGGGATTGGTGAAGCTCTCTCTTGCCATGCACAATTGAGCATGCCAAGATGACCAGGAAGGGGACGGAAGACTGTTGTGTCCTGGATAGCAGCAACCTCAAGCATTCAGTCCTCACTGAGGTTAGATGCTGAAGAGATGGCTACCAGGCGATGTGGGGCAGGTTCCCCTCTCTCGAGGGCTGGACAGCTTCAGCCTACAGGGCAAGACGGGCTCCTGAATTCCAAGGAAGATAGGCTCCAGGAGAGAGATTCTGACTGCTGCAGTCGCCCACATGCAGTAAGTCAGTAACTGGCACTCCTGCCAGATAGCCCGTAAGAAAACTGGGCAAAGACTGAATGTTATCAAACAGATTTGAATTCAAAAAACAACCAGTTGTGGGGCTGGGGATTTAGCTCAAGGGTAGAGCATTTGCTTAGCAAGCACAAGGCCCTGAGTTCGATCCCCAACACCCCCCCCAAAAAAAACCCACAACAGTTGGCTGGATGCAGACACACTTGTAATCCCAGCACGCGGAGAGGCTGAGGCAGGAGGACTGTAAATTTGAGTCCCACCATGGCAACTTAGTGAGACTCTGTGTCAAAAATAAAAATAAAAGGGGCTGGGGACATAGCTCAGCAGTACAAGGCCCCTGGGTTCAATCCCTAGTACTACAAGCAAACAAACAAAAAAGAACCAGTCAGAGCTTAGAAGTAGTTCAAATCCAAAAGACAGCAAGAAAAGAATTTGAAATGACAGATGTGGGCAGCTAAAGATCAGTTTTAGCTCCACCAGGAAATAGAGGAAAATAAACAATTTAAGTCTGCTATTAACAGAAGACCACCAAGTCCTAGTTCCTGCTATTATTTGAGATTATTTATTTTATGGCATAAGGGAAAAAACAGAAGTAGTAGTTCCAAAAGTATGATTCATAATAGAGTAGGCTGACAGACTTAAAAAACTTCAAATTGACAGCAGGATGACAGGGACTGAAACTGTTACTGTTCAAATGGTTACAGGCAATCAGTTCCCTCCTCAGCAAGCAGGACAGTGAAACCAGCTGTGACAGTAAGTGGGATGACAGACGCCAGATATACCACACAGCCACATGAAACAAGTCGGGGGCCAGGTTCTGTTTTCTAAGAGCGGGGACTCTAACACAGGTCCCACCTCTGTACCTCTGCAGCCGACTTCAAAAGTAACTTGTCCACGCAAGTGTGTGACACAGACGAGCAAGACAAGCCTCGCCCCTGAGGCAGGCAAGGAAGCGTTGGAATGTTCACACAGCATTCAGTGACACTGAATCAAGCAAGGGCTACGGAACTGATTTTCTTACCCACTGTCAGATTTGTATGTCTATAGCACCAAGGTACAAATCCAGAAGAAAAAATCAGTCAAGAGATCCCAGAGGTCAGCAGCTCCTCTGATAAACCTCAATTTAAAAATCTTCAGCTCAGCAAGGAAATCTATCAACACACAGAAATAGTCTTCATGTTTTTGAACCATTCAGCATCCTTTCACTAAATACCATAAACATTCCTCTCATTCACAACCACAGCTTCCAATAAACAAACATGCACTTTAAAAAGTAAATGATTTCACAAGGCCTTGAGGCACCAGCGCCATCTTGGCCATGCAACTCCATGTCCTACCAATGTGGGAGGACACAACAAGGAGTCTTCATGCCCTGCGCATGATCCTCTTACTAACTGTGGTAATCTAGGAAACGCCAAATGAGCGTGTACTAGGCTGACAATGCAAAATTTACCCAATTCTCACACTTAAGCAAATCAGTTCTATTAAGCACCCTCCTCCTCCTCCTCTAGATCAATGGCAATTCATCTCAGATTCCTTCCAGTTCCACCTGGGGGAACAGAGAGAAGTTCACTTTGGATAGCCAAAGGTTTATGAATTACCATCTTGCTCTGCGACCTTGACTCCCCCAGGCCCCACTCACAGGGTGAGGCATTTAGAAATCACAAAAATCCCTAAATGTCCTCAATTTACCACAGCTTCCTGAGACACTGCTCATGGTTTTCTGTTTGCTGTCCTTTCTCTCTCTTCTTGCCTGTTTAAACACATGGACACGGAGTTATTAACTTTTACAGGAAAGACAAATAAAATAATGTCGAAGCAAGAACGCGGTGATGTCAGGCTGCAGCTAGCACCACTCATCTGTGGGAATCTGATTAGCGCTCGAGTGGCAGAGCTACCTGGAAAAGTGCTCACAATCAAATAAAAAAATGATACCAAAACATTAACCTGATGGCTAAAAACTCCACATTTAAACAGTTAAAGTAATAAAGGAGCTTTTATTGAGTATTTTTTATATTTCATTATGCCCCAAATTGACGAGGACTCCCGGATACATTTTCTAGACTTTTGGTTCCTCAAATCAAATGCTCTCTTGGACCTTTTTTTTTTTAACTGAAAGGAAACAGCATTTCTTGTAAATTTGAATGAACAGATTAAAGCTTCTCCTACAATATCGACAGCAGCCTTGAGTGCAAACACAGCCGAACACTAGCACAAACAGAAGCAGTTTGTTGGTTTATGCACTTTAATTCTCAACCTTTTCATAGGCCATGATTTTTTTTTTTTTTTTACCTTACACAAATACCAACATTTTCTCATTTGCACACATTATGTTCAGAATCTGTAGGGAAGACAGCTGAAGTGGGAGATAAAGCAGCTGGGTCTCAAGAAACCTGAACCCTGAGTCCAACCCAACACTAATGTGCCTGAAACCCAGCCTCTCACATCCCCTGCTCCCTGCCTCAGATCTCTTCATTTCTATAAAATAAGGGGTTAATGCTGGGCGTGGTGGCACACACCTTTTTTTTTCCGGTTTTACTAACAATTTTATTTAAATAAGACACAGAAACTTCTACACTCAAACAATACAAAACAGAAGCCACACATTTCCTTATGTAAAGCAATACTGTACGATAACTCAAATACTGCTCAGCACAGTAGGTAAAATTAAACAGTACAACTACATACAAAATGTAAATAATTTCTAACAAATTTCTACAGCTGAATGTAGGACACATGTCAGCTCAACAACTGGGAATTTACATGGCAAAGCGTAAGCTTTAACACATTTGGTTCGAAATTTTAATATGTGCTAAGAACAAATGTACAACACAATTAATATTTAGATTCTCATAAGAAAATAAAGTGCATGTTACTATAAATATCATACATCAGATTTCATCACCAAAATGGCACACACCTTTAATCCCAGCATTCTGGGAGGCTGAGGCAGGAGGACCAAAGAGTTCAAACCCAGCTTAGTTAAATTAGTGATTTAGTGAGACCCTGCCTCAAAACAAACAAACAAAAAAAAGGGCAGTAGGATATAGAGCAGTAGGGAGGCCCTGGGTTCAACCCCTACTACCACACTCACAAAAACAAAGTAGGGAGGGGTCTAAACAGATGACCTTCAGGCCCTCCGGCTATGCCATTTTATGATTCCTAGGTCAGTCCCACAAGGTGGCCTGTGATACCACGCCAGGCCTATAGGCTTAGGTCAAAGAAGGTCAGGGATGCAAGCCAGCTTTTCCCGACCTCAGCTCTCGAGGCGCACACCCAGTTCAAAAGGCCAGAAAATCAACAGAGGGAAGAGAGAAAGAAAGGCAGAAGAAATCGGTGCCCCAGAAAAGACATTATGAATTCCATGTATTTTACACATAACAAAGCTTTACTCACACTACTTCTATTTATTTTACATACAAGCTTAGTTATCTGATGTCCAAACACAGAAGATTAAAAGCTGCGAATGAGAAAAGAGAAAGGAGCCAACTAGTCAGGGGCACTTACAGAACAAAGACATGACAGCAGAAAAAGCTTAACAGCAAATGTCAAGAGAGAAACATCTATGAAAAGCAAACAAAAATTCAAAAAGCTTATTAGTTTGGGGTCATTTAGCATCGGTGGAGTCACTTAAAAGTAGTGGCAAATATACAACATATTTATATTTCAACAGGTTTTGAAAACAAAGCTACACTTACAACACAATGTAAACATTTACGTCTAAATGATGACACTGAGTCATCAGGATTAAATTATACTCCAGATACTCTGCTTCATACAGCAAGAAAGCATATGATCCACTTTATATCATCCCCAGCCAAAGTCTTAAAGGTTCTACTTTGCTTCACTGTTTTCCTATGGATCTCGACAACCATCCAGAAAGTGCGGCCATCCAGGGGTGACTCATTCCAGGGCGGCAAGAGAGTCTGGGCTTCTTGAACTGAATAAAAACAGTTTGTGTTCAAGCTAGATTAAGAAGCAGGAAGTCAATGAATATCAAATAATGAATAATCACCACGTCTTCATGTACACCAGGAACTTACAAAGTCAAAAACAACGACCAAAGATGCTGCTTTTGCTGTCATAATCCAGGACAAGGATAGAGGCCAAAAGCAATCTGAGGCCAGCTGGTCCCACTCATGACTAAGGACTCTCCTCTCCAACAACCTTGGCAAAAAAATTCTGCTTGACTGCTTATAGTGAACAGGGAACTCACTTCCTTACTCCCCTAAGAGTTTGCAAACTGTTTTCAGGGTGTTTTTTTTTTTTTGCTTTTTTTAAAACAGTCTCCCTATATTAACCAGGCTACCAAGCTAGCCTCAAACTCTTGGGCACAAGCAGTTCTCCTGCCTCAGCTTCCTGATTAGCTAGACAATAGGTATGAACCACAGTGTCCAGCTAAGAGTCCTTCTTTAAAATGAATTGAAAACTAATTTCCTAAGCCTTCTATCCTTTGGCCCTGTTCGCTGTAGGAGAACAATACTAGCTGATCCACTCTTTGAAACAACGTTGGCTGAGGAATTAGGCTAGACTTCTTACGCAAACGCCTTCTCCTCTGCTTTTAGTAACTAAGTGTGAACTCGAACCTCACTGTCCAGCAGTTGCATGATCTCCGCTCTTGTGCTTAGAGTTACAAGTAGCCTTGCCTTCTGGGAGATCCAAGGCTACACCTGTAATGTCAGGATGCATTAGCAGTGATAAAGGCCACAGTAATGCAAGAGGCGACTTCACACACACATCATTCCACAATGGCTAAATCCAATCAAACATGGGAGTGCTTCCTATAGCACTGTGATCACCGGGGCCAGCACGTGTGACGTGGACCCACTTACTGGAAGCTGCCAGAACAGAAAGTGAGTGCTGTGCTTCAGACTGTGATGGACAGGGTTCTTACCAGCCCATAAGTGGTATGGCACTTTCTTTCCCAGGAATTACCTAGGAGTTCATTTAACATCTAAAGACTGCAAATTAAACTGCAGAAAGGTTGAAGGAATATAAAGAGAAGTGGGAAGAGGATAGTATTCTCTTTTTCTTTTTCTTTTTTTTTTGGGTGGGGTGCTGCTGGGGATCGAACTCAGGGCCTAGCAAGTGCTCTACAAGTTGAGCTAAATCCCCAACCCCGAGGATGGTATTCTTACCCTCACCTTAAATACATACGATTCTTATGGGAAGAAAAGTAAACTCTCACAAAATGCTAATCACAAATCAAAGCCAAAGGCGACCTGGCCTTAATTCCAACTTGGTCAACAACTTCTCGGGTGACTTCCAGAATCACCCACCCTTCCTATTTCTGCTTCCCCATCTGTAAAATGGAACCAGTACTGCTAGAGACTCACCAATGTATTACAAGGAATAATTAGTTAGCATTTATATAATACTTTTCATCTTCAAAGCAGGGTTATTAGCCTATAAAGTAGAGTAGATGTGGTTGAAACATCTTTTAAAAATCTAAAATAAAGCATGTTAAGCAAAGTTCTAAGGAGCAGTATCAGCCAATGTCACTTTGCAGCAGCCAGAGACTTGGCCTCCAATCTGCCCCAATCTGCACTTCCAGGTAGATAGAGACAAAGGTACAAAAACATTCTATTAAGAGGAATGAGTAGAGAGTAGTGAGCAGGAAGAAGTAGTGAGTAGTGAGTAGAAAGAAGAGGAAAAGGAGAAAGGAAAGGTTATAGGAAAGACATGGTAGAAAAATGCAAAAAGGAGGAGTGATAGGAGAGGGAACATAAAAAATGACCAGAAAAGAGCAAGAAATGGAGAAAAGGCTAATCTTAGCCATTAGAAGAGCAAAAACAGGAAGAGAAGAAAAAGAAAAATAGCAATGTATAAAACTTCATAAAGGGAACATTTTTCCTGTTTTTAAAGAAAAAGGCTAAAAGTAAAAGTTAAAAGTTAAAAATAGGGGGTGGACAAAGAGCAGAGAATAGAAATATAGAACATAAAGCTTTCAGGAGAATGTCTGGAAACCAGAAGGCTGGCAGAGAAATCATTAGCAAGTCCAGAGTGCGCCTACAGTGATACTGTGTGGATCAACTCATTTAACGCTGCCCTGTACATTTACAGAAAAGTACCTCTGATATAATAAAGGCTCATAAACACGCAGAAATTGGGTTAGACCCGTTTCGAATTCCTGCCAAACAATGGTTCAGAAAAATGAAGCTCTATTTTAATTAGCTGGATTCATGAGTGATTTGATAACAGCAGATGCTGTCTGGATGCTTTCAGCTTGATGGGCTCCACATACATGAACTTAGAGTGGCAGATGCAATTAGGTATTTCTTTCTGCTCCAAAATGCGAGGTCCAAGGACCTGAGCCTGTGTGTAGCCCCGACATGTTACTATATTTATCTGCACATTAATGTTTCACATCATAAGAAGTGACCACACAAGATAAATAGAAGGTAGTTCTGAAAAGTCACTGGTGGACAGAAGAGAATACTCTCACAATAAATACTCTTTTCACTGGGGAAAGAAAAGTTGGGCAGCTGTGTGACAGAAAGCATGTACAGAACCATTCAATGCCTGAGCTGAAACATGACAGACTGCGCGCTTCCAATTTTGCAATTCCAGTCCAGTGTACAGCAGAGGATTAGTGCGCCTAATGCACAGCCTGACCTGGGACTAAGTGGCCTTCAAAATGTTCTTTGTAATCAGGCATCCTATTATAAACCCAGAGCACCATTCCCTGAGACAGGCGATGGCATTCAGGATCGCAACCCTGAAGTCCAAGTATTTTCACCAGGTGCTTTCAAGCCGGGCACCTTGCTGCCCCCCTCTCCCTTTTAAGCACTCTCCCATCCAAAGAGTGTTCTGTTTGCTTTTCCCAAAGCACTCACTGCCCTCTGCTATGACCACTTAGCGCAGCACCACCCATCTGCACAGAGCAGCAAAAGGACCTGCAGAGAGCAGAGTAGCTTCCAGCATCGGGATGCATCTAATAGGAGGACCCGATCAGTTAATTATCTGTCAGTTTGTCACGGTTGGGCTGAGAAGGGGAGGATAGGAGAGGGGGCTGCTGAGGGGAGCTCTACGCATACTCCTCTTCCTGAAATTCTGAATTAGCCTTTTGAAATCGCTCACCCCATTGGAGGACATGTAGTACAGAGTAGAAAAGAGAGGACCAGGACTTTGGCTGACTCCTGGAAGAGGGGGGGCACCTGCGACAAGCACACAGGAGAAACCAAACCCCTCACTTTCTCCTGGAGAGGACAAAGCGGACACAAGGACCTTCACACCATCTCCCCTTTGCTGGCACTAACCAGCTGAGCACTGTAAATCAAGGATGAAATCTTCATGCCAGGAAGTGACGGGAGACATTTCTTCTGCAAAGAGCCCAAACTCGCCGCCTACATGGGAACCAGCATTTCAGGGCAGGGTTTGGAAGGCAAGGAGCTCTGTGCCGGCAAGTGAAGGAAAAATATATATTTATTACACATAGTAAGCCTCCTTCTTCAAAAGTTATTTATTTCATGAAACCACTCTGCTAAATAGAGGTTTCAATCTAATTGAATCACAATCTGCATATTGTAAATGCTCCAAGTAAGGGTCCTTGAGATTTTTGTTCTGTTCAGTTCATGAGTTCACTAGTAGATTTCCCAATATATATACAGACAGGAATATAAGAATATAAAGGATTGTTCCTTAAAATAAATATTATTTGTGTTAGCCCCTTGCAGAGGATCCAGAATGCGAAATGGGATAATGCGAATGATACCCAAAAGGACACAAAACCAAGAAGCCAACAGGCACTCAGGAGGCTGAAGCAAGAAGATTGCTGTGAGTTCAAGGCCAGCCTGGGTTACATAGTGAGTTCAAAGCCAGCCTGAACTACATAACGAGATCCTGTCTCAAAAGGAAAAAAAAAAAAAAAAAAAAAAAAGCCAGAAAGGGATTTCCTACAGCACCAAGTCTACAGTCAGCAGGCCTAGAGCATCCCACCCACCACTAGTCCCTTCTTTCCTGCCTGGGGGAGGTAGGGAGTTGAGCTCCTACCCATGTAACTAGCTCTCCCTGCTCCTGTCTACACCTCAAACTAGCCACAGTTATTTAACAGAAATCCAAATAGTTCTGGACCAAAATAAAGGTTTTTGACAGGAAGAAAAAAGGGCCATTACAAATCAAATAGAAAAAAAATTTTCTTAAGGCATAGAAGAGAAAGCATTCAAAGCAAAAGGTCGTCCTACAAATAACTGAAGAAATGAGGAAGAAAAGGGACAGGTCAGGAGTTCACATAAAGACCTTAGAATTTCTCGGGTCACATGGAAAAGTGATCTATGACAGAGGAGGAGACACTGTTCCGGGGAAGAAAAGTGGAGACAAAGATTCTAGAATTCCACATTTGCCCAGGGCTGACTTGCTCCTGACACTACACTTAATTTGTGTTTCTGCTTCCTGCAGCCCTCCTCACTCCTTTCAAGAAAGAAACTTAACTGTTTTCCAAGCACTGCACCCCAACACGTCCAGAGACACCCCTGCTTCCGTAAAAACCAAGCATCTTCCAATTGACAGCAACTCCTGTCTGCCCTCCACACACTATGCTAACGCTACCAGCCTCTCCACAGAGGTGCAACCTTCATCAAGAGAAAAATCAGAGGTTCAGCTTTCCTCTTGGGAAAAAAAAATACGAGAGATAGAAAGAATAAATATGAATTTAAAGGGGAATTCTGCCAAAACCCGAACCTACCAAATCCGGTTCAGCCACATTCTTGCCCACAACCTGTACTTCTTGGTACCTCCCCACATTTTTCAAAATGCAGCTGCACAGACCTCTTAAAATTCAGATTTCTAGCACCTCTAATTACAGGCCTCTCAAGCCAGGCTCCTTTAATTAATGAACCTGACTCCATGCTCTTCAAAGGGAATCTGCATACGGATACATCACAGGGTGAGCTGACCCGATCAGTGCTGTCCGATCCCTGCCTGACTCCCTGCCTGACGGCGGCGAGCACTGGCCCACAGCAGGGAAGCCGCCCCATCCACTGCCCGGTCCCACACGCCTCCATCTGGCACAAGCCAACTGTGTGGTCAAGGCCGTAAAACCTTTCTTGGAACTTCAGCGGAGAGAAAAGAAGGTTCAACTTTCCTGGGTGTGACCAGCAAAACCCAAAGAGAATTTGGTCCTCCGTGGTTTGGGTGCTCCCCAAGCTCACTTTCTCCCTCTGCCAGGACGGGTGTGCACGGCTGGCAGGCGAGAAGGCCCTGCTCACGATGCAGACCTGCACTTCGGGCGCTCTGGGGAAAAGCACACCCCACAGACCTGGAGCCAACAGCTATCCCAAGACTGAAATAAAACTAGTTAGAAAGGCTCTGCCGCCTTAAAGCAAACAGGTGGAGAAGGGCTGGGAAAGCAAAGCCACTGTTCAGTGGAGCAGGAGCTGACGGGCTGCCCTCGGGACCCCCGCAGGCTGCACACACTGTCCTCTCCAAACCAATACCTGACCGCAGCCTCGGAGAACTGGTTTCCCTGCTGGCTATCCTGGGCCACGGGCCTGATCTGTTTGCATCTACTGCAAACCCCAGCTCAGCCTACAGCTGCTCTGCTCACGGTGGTTATAAGCTGGCTCGGAACCACGATTAGCTGGGAAAGCAAACTGTCTTGCGCCACAACAAAGACTAGAAACAGTTGCACACAAGGTCATAGATGCCTGAACAGACAAGGTTTGGGTCAAATCAAGACTATCCCAGGTAAAGTTTCACACAGTACTTCTGAGAGACAGTAAAAGACTCCAACAGATCTGACAATAATGAAAACAGGTTTTCTTCTGTCACTACCAGCTGATAACCATTTCTCAAGGGTCCCAGAGCAAACCCAGGGGGACAACATTTGCACTACTGACCAAATAAACACACCTGTTCTACAAGGAGAGAAAAAGTTTTCAGAATATGCACCTAGTAGCAACACCCTTTCTACAGCTATCCCAGTTTCTCATCTTGATTGGTCTATAGAAGCAGGTGGGAAACTACCAGAGAACAGCATTAGGGTTAAAATGAAAACAAGACACACAGTCTTGGCCCCTTCCCGGGGTATTTCACAGTGCACATGTCAAAAACTGAATTAGATGATTCAGAATTCTGCCAGAAGCTAGGCGTGATGACACACATCTGTAGTCCCAGCACTCAGGGGGCTGAGGCAGGAGGATTACCAAGACTTTGAGGCCAGTCTGGACTACATAGCAAGACTCCATCTCAAAAGAAAATAAATGAAAAAAAAAGAATTCTTCCAGAAAAGGAATTTCAATGTTTCAGTGAGTTTCTGTCACTACGAGTTCAATTTTGGGAGAAGGGAGAGGGGGTAAGAGTGACATCGTTCTATCCAATGGTTAAACCCTTGAATCAAAGCAAGGCCTGTTTGCTGACCACTGTGCCTCACTATTCAGCGCCCATCCTGCCCCTGGGTCAGCTACCTGCCACTGTTACGCCCAATGCCCAGGGGCTAACACAGGCTATCTTTTGTGCTCTCTCTTTAGATCCGGTCTCCATTTCTATCAGCATGCTGCAAACTGGACCCACTGACCACAGTCACTGAGACACAACAGACTGATTATAAGAAAAAAAAACCACTTCCTTATTCCTAAATCACAAGCAGCCAGAGCTAGCTGGAGGATTTTTTAATTTGGCTTGGTTTTCCAACCAAGACATTCTCAAAGTTCCTTGTTCTTTGAAGTGGAAGCATTTAATTTTCTAACAAACAAGTAGAAGCACAGGACTAGCAAACTCAGAATTGAGGATGAAAGTTGGGATATGCAAAAATAAGGTGCTGGAAGTAGCTGAGATCAGGAATGTCCAAGGATTCTTGGCACAGGGGGCCACATCCGCGGGCCAGGCACTCTCTTTCCAGGGCGTCTCAAGGGGAAATCACCCATCGATCCGAGGACACACGCGTTCTAGTACCAATCCCTTACCTCAGAACAGCCTCTGCCTCAAATTCCTGCTTGCGCTTTAATGTTTAAATTATTAAATGCATTAATGTATTTACATTATTCAAGTCTTACGTGCATTTTTCTAAGATAATTTATGTATAAGAGTTTGAATGTCCATGACTGTTAATGTCTACAACCC
Source organism: Hystrix cristata (assembly GCA_004026905.1). NCBI lineage: Eukaryota > Metazoa > Chordata > Mammalia > Rodentia > Hystricidae > Hystrix > Hystrix cristata. Next base: position 77,522 of record PVJO010006136.1, read on the forward strand.
TTCCTGTTCATTATTGATTCTGGAAGAAAAAAAAGTCAGAGTTTTAATGCCTTATTTTTAATGTATTAAGAGTCTGAATAAGTGCATTCTCTTTTTTCTTTTGTAATTTCATAATTTAAGTAGTGCATTTATTAAACTGACACAGTATGAATTGTGGTGAGCCTGGCATGGCTCCACGCTGCCGAGCAGCCTGCTTCTCTACTCCTGTGCGACCAGGCGGTAGTCCGCGCACTCTCAGCACTCTTCCCGCCTCCACGAGGACCAGAGGCAGGGGACTGGCAAGGGCTTGCCCAATTCCTGCTTCTGGAAGGACAGCTTCCTCCACCCTTTCAAGTTCCTGCCCGAATCCGCTCTCCCTGCTACCCAGGCTTTCAGAATGCCAGTGAGTGCATTACAGGGAACAGTTTTCTCCTCACCCGGACGTCCTCATCTGGATGCGCTGTGGGTTATATCCAAACAGAGCTCGCAATCAGCACACAATTTTCAAGAACAATAAACATGCTAGAAGCTTAGCATAGCAAAAACAAGCAAACAAAACAACTGCTTTTTAAAAGAGACCTCAAACAGATGACACCTCCAACTTACGTAAAAAAAGAACTTCTTTCATTTGAAATTCAGTTTTCCCAGGACAGGAAAAAAAATCCTTCCCTCAGCTATAGCCAACAGAGCGACAGTGACACCCAATGGCCTCTTGGTTCAATCCCAACTGATCAATCCCCAGCGGCAGACCCCACTAGCAGGTCACAGGCCCACAAGTCCTGTGTGAATATGGAAGCTTGCACAAAAAACAGATATCCGCCACTCATCACAGAGCCGGATCCCTAATGGAAAAATGTCCTGGTGATCCTGGGCCACACACAAACTATATGTACTTATGCTCATGTGTACACACTGCACACCCATACCCACACACAGATGTGCCATACATGGACCAAGCAGCACTGTAACAACTTGGAGTTTAAAAAAAGAAGCCAGAAGTTGTTCACTGCTGTTTTAGAATTTAACTCTGCCATTTCTCAGGTCACACACATACACACACACATAAAATGTATATACTGCTGGCTGTGGAAGTACACCCAGCATTCCCAGCACTCTGAGGCAGAAGGATCACAAATTTAAGCCCAGCCTGGTCAACCTACTGAGATTCTGTCTCAGAATAAAAAATAAATGGCTGGAGATTTAGCTCAGTGGTTAGACTGCTCACCTAGCAAGCGCAAGGCCCTGAGTTCGATCCCTGGCACCAAAAATAAAATAAAATTAAATTAAAATTAAAATAAATAAATAAAAAGGGCTCAGAGGCAGCTCAGTGTGAAGGCCCTGGATTCAATCCCCACCACCACCACCAAAAAAAAGGTATATGCTATTTTACACATTGTCTCTCTTCCTTTTTCTGTTTTCCTGTTTCCTTCTCTGTTTTTCTTCTTCTTTTCTTTTTTGGCTACTCATTACCATTCTTTAACTGTTACAATTTATATCAGCATATAATGTTAAATAATTACAGGGAGCGGAGCTCACTCTAGTGAGGATATAAACGCGCTGTGGGAATCTACAGATTTAAACAAATAACACTCGCAGCAGGGGGTGAGCGGATGAATTAGCATTAATATCCTGCCTGGGAGATCCCAGTGCACTGGTACTGCTTAAATACCGATCTTTTCTGTAACAGTCAATATGACAGCTCCCGGCAATATGGGCCCTTTCTCTTTCCCAGTCAATATAGCAGCCAGTGAAAATAGAAACGTCCCTATAGCAATCAATATAGCAGCCAGCTAAAATAAGCCCTTCCCTTTTAAGGGCTATATAATAGTCAGCTAAATGGAAGAATTGGCACCCCTGCTGGATAGCTCAGCAGAGGAGCCCAGGAACGAACAGGCTGCAAGCATTAAACGAGCCTCTGCTCCTTGAAGGGCCAGGGAAGAGAGAAGGCACTACAAGACACCACGGCAGGGAATCAGGTGGGAGCAATTACGACTGTCCTAAGTGGGCTACAGGGCCACCCCTCACTGAAGCTTAATTAAAATGGCCAGAAAGTTTAGGAATCTCTTCAAACTGATAGCTGGAACGGGGGAAACTCTGTCTTCAATGGGGAGGATGGGCCCTTGATTCAGCCCACCTGCCACTCCCACCCCAGCTGTGGAGGCAGAGAATAAAGTTAACAGCCTGTGCTTTTGTTTTCTAGCATCAGGGATAATGCCAAGGGAGTGAAAAACCCAGTGTATACACGTGATTCATTTTTAAAATTCTCAGCCATTTACTTACTAATCATTATGATGGCACCTTATTTTTCCCTACTCATATCATGGGACTCACTCCCCTTCTTTGAAGGTATATAGGGACAAAGTTTCACTATAAAAGAATTCGGAAGCCAAGCATAGTAGCACACTTCTGTAATCCCAGTACTCAGGAGGCTGAGGCAGGAGAGCTGCAAGTTCAAAGCCAGCCTGGGCTACATAGTAAGCTCAAGGCTAGCCTGGACATAGTGAGAGTCAGTCTCAAAAAAAGAAAAAAAAGAAACATTCAAAGGATGGCTGCCCTGATGGCCAGAACAGACCAAAGGTCTTTAAAAGCAAAGATGACTAGAAGCCTTCGATTAAGAAAGGTTCCTGTGCACCCAGAGTTACTGTGCTTCTTCAGCAGAACCAGCTACTTCTAAAATTAGTTCAGCTGGATTTAAGGATTTGACAAATGTGGAATACAACCACCAGCACCAGTGCAGGCTTCCAGTGAACACTCTGAAGTTACAGCTGGGATTCTGTTGTGCTCCAAAGCAGACGAACATCAGGGACTCAGCCCACCTTCATTAAAATTCAACAATCTGTCTACAGTCCTTTGGGTAACTCCACTGAGGGTCTCTGCTTCCCTGGCCAGGTGTTTAACACCCAATGATGCTCATGTCATCAATCAGGTGACTCAGTCAAGTGCCACAGAGTCAGGTATCAGGAAAAAAATATTCTGCAAGTCCTGGTTGAAAACACTAGTCCTTAAACATTTAGATCCCAGCACCCCACTAAGCCATAAGAGCAGGTGCTCTTTCCTCCAGGAGTTCCAGTTAAACAACACCTTCAGAGTGAGAAGACTAACATGACCTCAGTCCTCTTGCGGCACACACATTCTGATTAGGTCTTACAGCCTGTAAACGACTCAGAAGTCACAGGTCCCACAGTCCGCAGAAGCCACAGGTCTCTCAGACAATAAAAGTAATGGGTCCTATAACTCACAAAAGCCACAGGTCCCAGAGTCCACAAAAGTCACAAGTCATCAGGTGTGGTGGCACATGCCTATAATCCCAGCTACTTGGGAGGCTGAGGTAAGAGTTTTGCAAGTTCAAGGCCAGCCTGAGGGAACTTAGTGAAACCCTCTCTTAAAAGAAAAAATTTAAAAAGGGCTGAGGATGTAACTCAGTGGTAGAGTACTTGCCTGACACACATGAGGCCCTGGGTTCAATTCCCAGGGCTGCAAAAAAAAAAGTCCTAAGTCCCTCTGTCCACAGAAGTCATAGGTCCCACAGTCCCTAGAAATCAAAGGTCCTGCCCCAGAAGACCTTCTTAGGAAGTCCGAGGGCTCTGAGTGCTACCATGATTGTGGCAGCCACTCAATATGGGAGACAGATATGTAAGAAAGACTTTGGATGTAGCCATTATTTAGCAAAATGTGGTACCATAGAAAATGAGTTACTGTTATGATTTGATATGGCACTTTAGCTCCTAGCACTGAATCCAATGAGTACTTTATAAACTTTGATATAGGGGCTGGGGATTTAGCTCAGTGGTTAAAGTGCTTGCCTTGCAAGCACAAGGACCCGAGTTCGATCCCCAGCACCAAAAAAAAAAAAAAAAAAAAAAAAACTTTGATATACATGGGTACTTCCATTTCTAAACCATACACAAAAATTTGAGGGTATCCACTCTCACTCAGACAGCATTAGAGCTGGAGAGAACGTGCCATGATGTTAGCAAAAACTCCATCAACTACAGATTGCCATTAAGTCATCAAAGGTGGGAGCGGGGAGCAAGGAAGGGAGGGACAGGGGAGAGAGTGATGAAAGAGAAAATAATTCTGAAAGGGAAGGGGGAAGAATCATAAAGGAAAAGATGAGAGATAACAGAAAGGTAACAAAAAAGAAAGACAAAACCTTCTCTTTGTTATTTACAGTTTAAAGCTTTCAGGGCATTTTATGAAACAACAGTTGCAATAAAACAAATAGAATGGTGAGTCATCTGCTTTCCAATTTGAGTCAAAAGGGGCTGTTTCTAGACAAACTCAGAGCAACTCTGCTGCCTGCACATTTAATGATGCCTATCTGTGCACCGCAGCTACAGAACAGGATGTGGAGAGGGAGAACGAGGAGGTGGGAGTGAGCACTGTCTTTACTGGTCCCAGTGTCACTGCAAATAAAGACTGTCAAGATTTAAACCATAATAATGTTAAGGCTATAAAGGTCTCCGTTATAATGTTTCCTCTGATGTTCCCTTTCATAAAATGCCCTCTTTATGTTGCCTATGCGGCCATGATCCACTAAACATTGGTGTATGTGCACCCCAGTGGGAATGTGGCACCCTAGGTTCATAGCAGGAAGCCAGGCAGCAACTGAGCAGTCCAGCTCCTTGGCTCACCACCTCCAATGTACGCAAATGAGCATATACACTCACTCATTCCCCTAATGTGTACTGAGTGTCTGCTCTTAGCCAGGAGCTGAGCAATAAGGTATGTGCCCAACCCACAGAAGGCTTAAATGTGGACCTGGGAAACAAACACAAAACATACCCCACTTGGACACATGGCCACACAACACAGGGACTCCCTTCCTACTTCAGCACCTGCCCAGCACCCTAGCAGTGAAGTGGAGCTTTCCTCTTCATGCTAGGGCAAAACAGATGAGAGATATAAATCAGGTAAGTGCTTCAAAAGGGGGCTAAACTGGGCACCCACAAAGATGTCTTTACTTAGACTCAGCAGACAAAACTACCAAAAACCAGGGGTTTCGAGACAAGCATTCATCTGCAGCTTGCTACCTAACCACTGCAGGCACCAAAGAACCACAAAGGAAAACAGAGCTAGAGGGACAGCTCAGCGGTAGAGTGCTTGTCTGGCATGCATGAGGTCCCAGGTTCAAGCCTCAGCACCCCCCAAAAAAAGAAATCCTCTACAAATTAGTACTTTACATACATGAAGTTTTTATACATGATAAGAGGCATAACCTAAGGTAGACCAGGTAGAAGTGAGACCCACATGTAGGGAGAAAGTGAAGCTGCAATTTGTAGATTAGGGAGACCACTTGAGGCAAACAGGGAAACTAAGGTACAGAGTGAGGAAAGGACCAACCCCGGTAATCCCAGCGCAGTGGCAAATTCAGAACAACAGCTCATGCTTGCTAGGTGGGCAGCCTGTGCCAACCACAAAACAGCGTGAGCGAGGCTACCGACCCTGTTGATCTGTAATTGGTGTGCCTGTGACAGAGCTACCAATTATCTCTAGGCCCCTGTACTTAGTTCACAGACAAAGGGAAGCAGGAGAGACCAGTTAGTAAGGAGTAAGTAATGGCCACGGAAATACATCGCATCTCACAGAGCAGCTTCGGCAGGAAAAGCCACTCGGAAAATAAAAAGTGAAAGAATAAAATAAGCTAAAGAAACTCAATTTTCTTCTCCCTTCCTCCCAAAGCCATACTTAAGATAAAATGAGGTTTGTGCAGGTTAATCCTTATGAGGTAAGAAAAAAATGATTAAATACATTAAAAAAATCAATTGTACATTAAACCAAATCCAGGAACTGCAAAAACAAACACCGCAGTGTTCCTGCCTTGGGTATTAGCACTGCCAGCCCAGTCAGGGAGGGATACCCCACCTGATGGAGCCCACCGGGGTAGGCAGAGACAAGCCAGGGGAGGGGGAGAACAGCCTGTGGGGGTGCAGGGCTGTGGGCTGGGATTTCACTGGAAATAACCGAGTTATTTCTAGATATTACAAAGGCAGAAATAAAATATCTTATAAATGGGGCTCGGGAGACCAGGCTGAAATCTTCAAAAACTCACTAGAAATAATAATAATGATCATGATAACCATTTGATGATAAACAGAAGTTATAAACCACTTCACTGTCAAATGATTCACCACGATTTCTAGTTATTTCTTCCGTTCATTAACAGATGCTATGAGCTGTCATCTTTCAGAGAAACGGCTGAGAGAGCTGGAGAGGTAAGGACAAAGCATCCCCAGGACTGAGGAAAGTCGCTCTCTGCAACAGCAGGGGCTTCGCAGAGACTCCCAAACTTTCCCGGTGCCCCAGGACCCTCAGAGGAAACCCCAAAAGAATGTAAAGCCACAAGAAAGTGGTATAGGCTACTGACTCCTCCCACAGTGGAAACAGGACAGAAATTCTCGGCTAACCCTAAATTCACCTCACAGGGCTAAAGTGATGTGGGGCTACTGCTGCCAATCCAAGTCAAAACAGTCAGCAAATCCAAAGTCTTCCCCTCCATGTGCTTCCGAGGAAGTCAATGGAATCCCACAGAAACCTCTGGCTTGGTTCCGGGGAGAGGAATGGGGCTGGAGGAAGTATAAAGAGGAAGAGCCGGGAATCGACCCTGTGACAGTGATATTCCCAACAGAACAAAGACACGGGCCCATGGGCGGAAGCTGCCAAACCTCTGAACGTGGTTACAGCAGCTTATTGATGTCTCGCAGTGCCAACGAGTACATCTGACAGAAAGATTGTACTCTCTTAAAGATATCTCTACGCTCTTATCTTCAAAGTGGGTGAACTCTGCTGCTTTAACTCTTGACAATGAGGAACGTGTGGATGCTGATGAGGACACAGATAAAGGATTTAGTTGTGGGGCACGGAAAGAAATGAAGATGCTGGATATTGTGATTTCTTTACTTAGAAGGTCTCAGGTGACTCCCCAAAGACCTGAGTGGCACTAGCTGAAAAGCTGGAGTCAAAAGCAAACTGCTCACTTGTCCAACCTTCGCTCTGCCAGCAGGAGTTGGAACAGCAGGCGGCTGCTGCCCCCTAGAAGCGCCCGGGGACATAGCACCTCTGTGCAGACATCAGATGAAAAGATCCTATTATCTCTCCCGATCCCGTAACCTGTCATTAGTGAGGTACATGGGTGCAGACGCCTCCTCGGAGCCGTGGAGGCACACATCACCTGTGATAAATTAATAGGTGCCTTTTCAGCAGCCAGGCTGCATACAAAAGACTCCAACCAGGGAGAGCACAGGAAGGCAGCTTCAGGGAGGAAGCACAGAGCGGCAGGCAGCCTTTGGCAGGGCTGCAGCCCGTCTGTAGCATGACCTGTCACCGCGCCACTGTCACTCCAGTGAGGTCCACACTGCACCCAGACCTGTGCTCCCCATCTGCTCAAATTCAACGGTGTGGATCTGGGACTTTAGGCTGCGGGAGCTTGACTACCCTGGGCTTTGGTTTCTTTGCTGTAAATGAGAAAAAGTAATCCTCAGAAGTGCATGGAAATCAAACGTGATAAAAATAACCAGCACCAGGCCAGTGTATCACAGGGCAGAAGCCTTCCTGGCCTGTGGGATCAGAGATAAACACTGTTAAATTAATCAAAAACTCAGTTAAAGCTGGATGTAGTGGCACACTCTGTAATCTCTGTACTCTGGGACTGAAAGTTTGAGCCCGGCCTGGGAAACTCAGCGACTTTGACAAGACCTTGTCTTGAAACAAAAAATTTTAAAAACAGGCTGGGGATATAGCTCAGTATGAAGGCCCTGGGTTCAATCCCCAGTACTGGAAAAAAAAAACACCAGTTAAAGCAAGGAACCATTAAAAATGGAGCCTACTCTACATACCTTCAACATTTTATATTAACTGAAAAACCTATAAACGTACAGTCATTCACTAATCTTTTGATGTAGAGCCAAGGCCTTTTCTTTGAGTGTGGGCCCACAGACTGAAGTTCCAGACATCTTTCTTGCATAAACCCCACCCATACCACACTCTCCACAATTTCTAAAGCAAAGCAAGATCTTGCAGACATCAGTAAAACGATAAAGTATGGAATCCTAGCTTTTCATGACCTTGCCCTAATAATTAACTGTCTTCTCGCTCACACCTAATTTGACTGCATCCCTTTTTTTGCAATTCACATCTACCAAAGCATTTAGCTGGGTTTTTATAGGAAATTCTTTTCACAGCTGGGCATGGTGGCACATGCCTCTAATCCCAGCACTTGGGAGGCTGAGGCAGGAGGATCACTGACTTCAAGGCCAGCCTGGGCTACACAGTGAGTTCAAGGCCAGCCTGAACTACATAACAAGACCCTGTCTAAAAAAAACCACTTGGCACACATGAGTTTAGGGACAGGCTGACAACTTGGGGTGAGAGACAGCGTGGGAGTAAATAGCACAGCCTGGGCCTGGTGAGCAGGTTCCAAGGGCCCGAACAGCAAGTCAGTCAGTTGTAAGAACGTGTCCAGTGCAAGCTCTCAACACAGTAATAGGATTGAAACCAGGGCCTTCATACTGAGCTACACCCCCAACCTCTTAAAATTTTTTTTAGTGCCAGGGGTTGAACTCAAGGCCTTACACTTGCTAGACAAGCACTACAACCACTGAGCTAAATCCTCAGCCCCTAAAATTTATTTCCGAGACAGAGTCTCTCTAAATTGCTAACTTGTCCGGGTTGGGCTCAAATTTTCAATCCTCCTGCCTCAGCCTCCCAGAGTACCATGTTGAGCTTCTTAACACCTTTTAAAAAACATGTACTGGGGTTGGGGATTTAGCTCAGTGGTAGAGCCCCTTAGTAGTGGCTCCCCCAAATGTATTTGATACCACACTTCAAAGGCTCTCAAAAGTACACACAAGACAACAAGGCCAACCAGGGCAACTTAGCAAGATCCTGTCTCAAAATAAAATTTAAAAGGCTGGGATGTAGCTCAGTGGTAGAATGCTTGCCCAGGGTAAGCATGGAAGCCTCGGGTTCGATCCCCAGCACCACAAAAAGAAAAGAAAAAAAAAAAACCACAAGCATGAGCGAAAGGACACAGCAAAGGGAAAATAGAGGAAAGGAGAAAAAAAGATACTTAATAAATGTTTATTTCCCTTCTCCACCAAAATCCATTCTCAGTAAAGTGTGGAAGAACCAAGCCATTTATACAAATAACTCATGTGTAGACTCTGGTAGCAGCTCCTCGCCACAAGGCTGGAAAAAGTGGCCGTGGAGCCACAGACCTTCCCTCTCCCTGTGGACTGTCGGGCCCCGGCCAAGGCTGCAGTAAAGGGACCAATTGCTGACCCACAGCACCATCTCATATCCCTCAGACTGGAACATGGACAAGGAGCCATGACCCAGGGTGGCGCCGAGGCAAGGGTCACAGAGGTGGCAGCGTGTCTTCTTCGTGACAGAGTAATTTAGCTGCACCCAGCTCCACTGGGGGCCATGCGTCAGTGCCTCCCCGCCTCTGACTGTCAGGGAGCACCCCGGCTAGATTTACCTCGAGAATCACTCAGGGCCGGCCCCATCTCTCGACTGCGCAGACAAACTCATAATGGCAGGAGAAGATTTGTGGAGCAACAAGCATAAATCTTGGTTACAACTACAAACCGTAAAAGAAAGGAGAGCTGGGAGGGAAGAGGGAAGGGCAGTGAAGGCGTCCTTCTCCTGAGCACCACTTTATCTTCCTCTGGCTTTGTGCGGCACAAGAGAGGGAGTAACTGTAAGATCGTATTTTTCAAACCAAAATCAGTCCACACAGTCACTTGGGCTTGAACATTTGAAACTGAAATTGTAAGGGCACACGTTTACCCTAGGGACAACATGATTTTCAGATTTTTTTTAAACTGGGGGTCGTGGGGGTTTGCCTGAGTTTGCCACATGGAATACCCACCCCTCAGGTCACACTTAAAGACACTTTTAGCCTGGTGCAGTGGTGTGCGCCTATAATAGCAGCACAGAGGGAGACTGAGGCAGGAGAATCACAAGTTTAAGGTCAGCCTGCACAAACAGGCTTAGCTAGAACCTGGTTTTGAGACAGGTTTAGCTAGAACCTGTCTCAAAACAAAAAATAAGGCTAGGTGTGATGGCATATGCCTATAACCCCAGCACTCAGGAGGCTGAGGCAGGAGGACTGCTGCAAGTTCAAGGTCATCCTGGGGTACAGCATGAGTTGAAGTCCAGCCAGAACTACACAGTGAGACCCTGTCTCAAAAATAAATGAATGAATGAATGAATGAATGAATGAAAAGTACAAAGGACTAGGGACATAGCTCAGTGGTACCTCAAAAAAATTTTAAATGATTCCTGGTACCCCCCCAAAAATTTTAAAACATTCTTTTATGTGAAAATTCTTTCAAGGAAAAAGATGATGGAGTCAGGGAACTTGCCACATCCCTATTGTCCCAGCACTCCAGGAAGCTGACTCCAAGTTCAAGCTCAGCATGGGCAACTTAGTGACTTAGTAAGATCTGGTCTCAAATTTAAAAATAAGAAAGGGCTGGGGATGTAGCTCAGTGCAAAGGCCCTGGGTTCAGTATGCTAGGAATGTCTTTGTGCCCCCATGTTCCACAATGAGAGGGCAGCTAAGAACTTGACCTGCACCTCTGGGAAGAAAGGGGGGAAATAACTTTTCCCTCTAAAAGGATGATGTTGGGCTAAGATGAAGACAAAAACCCCCCAATCGCTGTGTGACTCTGAAAAAAGGCACATAAGTGCTCAGCTCCCAAGTCTCCAAAATAAAGACACTACTCAGTTATCCAATGGGCAGGGCGCTGATTACAGGAGCTATAGCAAACATAAAGTATTGCTATGAAAGCCAGGAACCTAAAGCATAAACAAAGGTTAAGAACTATTTCAAATTCCATTTCTTTAATTATCACTCCTAAGAGTTTCGATTCATCTAATAATTATTTGTAAAAGGATACCTCCAAACTCAAAAACAACCTCTTCATTTACCTGAAAGAGGAAACAACTTAAAGGGCACCGCCTAGTCTTTGCCATAACCCTTCTCAGACTATAATAGGAAGGATGGAGGAGGAAGAGGCAGTAATTTCAAAATCAGTAAGTGGCCTAGAGATTACAGCCACCCGGAAAAAGAATGAGGCTTTTCTCAAGTTCCTCCATTGCAGCAGTGAGTTCCAACCCATTTTCCTCTCTGGGTCTCAGAACAGGAGCAAGCACAGGCAGCCTCCCAGCCAGGAGCTGGTGCACATGGACATCAGTATGACACAGGGACCGTCCCCTCACCACAGCTGGACACTGCTGGTGAGAGGAGCGTAGGAAGGACAAAAGCCAAAGCTTCTTCCCACCTGAAAAAGTGCTCCAGTCTCAGACCCAATGTCGAGGATCCGGTCGCACAACAACACTGTCACCATCAGCAAGGTGCACCATGAGCCCCACCCTCCAGTTGTTTACACTCGATTTCCACCCCCAAGTTTCTCAGCACCAATTGTGAGGGGTACCCCCAGGAAAACATCACTAGTAACAGCTGAAGAACCAAAATGTTTAGGCAATTTACTTCTCTCTCCTTTTCTGCAATTGGAGTTGGAACTCAGGGCCTTGACTGCTGAGCTATGTTCCCGGGCCATTCGGTTTTTTAAAATAAGAGTAGACAAGAGGCTGAGGTGGGAAGATTGTCACGAGTTCTAGGCCAGCCTGAACTACACAGTGAGAGCCTGTCTCAAAAAAACAGAATACAGGGCTGGGGATTTAGTTTAGTGGATAGAGTGCTTGCCTCACAGGCACAAAGCCCTGAGTTCAATCCCCAGCACCAAAAAAAAAAAAAAAAAAACAAAAAAAACACAGAATGAATATATAAATAAATAAATAAGAGCAGACTCCAGGCATAGTGATACATGCCTCTAATCCCAGTTATTCAGGAGGCCAAGGCAAAAGGATCGCAAGTTTAAGTGTTGCCTTGGCAACTCAGTGACGTAATGAGACCCTGTCTCAAAATTTAAAATGGGCCGGGGATGTTGCTTAGTGCTAAAGCCCTGGATTGAATCCCCAGTACCCACTCCACCCCAAAAAAGGACTGGAAATACAGCTCAGTATAAAGGCCCCGGGTTCAGTCCGTAGTACTGCAAATTAAATAAACAAGAATAGAACCAGGTGCAGTATCCCTGAAGTCCCAGCTATTTGGGACTGAGGCAGAAGGACTGAGTTTGTGGCCAGCCAGGGCACCACTGTGAAACCCTTCTCTTATAAAACAAATTAAAAAATAAAGAGGGACCTTTGGATTATCCCTCTAATGTCACCCATACCGGCTCACACCATGACAGATGTCTCTGGGCAGGACACAAGTGGAAACAACAGCTACCTTCAGCAAACCTAACTCTGCACAGAAAGCAACCAATAATATTTACTATTTTAAAATTAGGTTCAGCAGCTGGGGATTTAGCTCAGTGGTTAGAGTACTTGCCTAGCAAGCGCAAGGCCCTAAGTCCAATCCCTGGCACAAAAAATAAAATAGAATAAAATAAAATAAAATTAGGTTCATCATATTTATTTTGCCTGGAAAAAGAATTTCCTGAAATCTCTAAATGGTCAGTTCCATCACCCATGTGCCTGAATACAGTATCCAAATCAATCAGTATCCCCACAAAGTGTTGGAATTTTATAAAATAAACATATGTATGTGTCATGCTGTACACACACCCACACGTCCAGTTGTGAGTCTGCACAAAGAAACGTACTGAGCATGTGAATGTTGGAAATATGTGGTGGGGAAAATGAGCACACTTGTTTGCATTGAGCTTGCTGAGCAGCACTCCAACGCGCTCCGACCACAGAAGCTGCAAAAGACACAGATGCTGGGAAGGCGTCCCAGGCACATGTGCTGGAGACAGGCAACTGGTCACAGCTACTCCTCAAGGAAAGCTCACAGTCCTGGCTCCTACATTCATCACGATATCAACGGCCTTTTGGTTACCAGCATCTGATTAACTGGTTTAAAAACCAAAGAGAAGAATCCCAGGCGTGCCAGGAGTCAGATGGGTAAGCTTCCCCAGAATTGAGCTCAAACCCTGATGCAGAACAGCTAGACAAGGTTCCAGCGTGACCTCAGGGAGAAATCTGAGGCTATGGGAGGAAATTTAGGCACCCCAAGGGCAAAACACCTTAGATAGCTGGTCTGCAACTACATAGCATCTTTCCTTGTAAGAATTCGGTGTACTATGAACCGAGTGTGGTCATGTATACCTAGAATCCCGGCACTCAGGAGGCTGAGGCAGGAGGGTCAAAGTGAGTTCAAGGCCAGCCTGGAATACATAACATGACCCTGCCTCAAAAAAAGAAAAAAAGGAACTCAGCATACTAAAACTATTGATCCTAGGAAAGCTGACAAAGTAGAAATTATCATTATCATCTTAAAAATCCATCACATTGTAATTTGGAGTTATTTGGTAGAAGGATGCAAGGATGAAGCCAGAAAGGAAAAAAAGAAAAAAAAAAAAAGAAAGAAAGAAAGAACCTGTAACTACAAGTGAGAGGAAGACAGGATGGCATGAGGCTTGTCAAAAAGCAGAAAGCTTAAATTCTAGTTGAGCCAAGATCCACCCCACTGGGTAAAGCAGGCGAGCAACTGCTGAACACTGAGTAACCGACTTGAGACAAGTGAGCAGACATGTAAATAAAACTTCATTTTTTGATTACTTCAAATAACCAAAAATCATATGACTAAAAGGAAATCTCAAAAGGTTACCTAACCCCAGTTTCATTATCTAGGTGAGACAGGACAATGAAGTTGTCCACCCATTTTTTTTTTTTCTTTCAGTGCGGGGGAATCCAGGCCCTTACCCTGGAGCAGGGTACCCTGTTCTTAAAGACCTAACACCAGGCAGGGCCTCCATCTTGGCAGGGCACAGGGAGCCAGACGCAGGCTTTGTGTGAGCCTGGGACAGGCGACAAGCTCAGCCAGAAAGCTCGGGATGTGGGACAACTCACAGAAGGTTGGTAACAGGTCTGGGAGAAATTCGAGGCTGACCCTCAGGAGGACTGTCAAACCCTCCCCCAGGAAATGAAGCTCATGAAAAGAGTATTAATGGGAAAAGTTGGAACTGCGGATTGAGCTCACTGGTTAGAGTGCTTGCCTTGCAAGCACAAGACCCTGAGTTCAATCTCCAGTACCAAAAAAAAAGAGAAGAAAAAAGTAATGATTCTGACTTTAGCAGAGTTGTCACTAACAATCAGAGAACGACAAGCTGAGTGTACTGAATTTCTTCTGTTTAGCGCTACTCATCACCGAGA